>CM070783.1:105218179-105375679 GCA_036346955.1 Dipus sagitta
ATCCGAACGAATTGATCTCCCTTTAAATCACATAATCTTACTTTTCTCTTGTGTTTTTTTTTTTTTCTTTTTCTTTTTGGTTTTTCGAGGTAGGGTCTCACTCTAGCTCAGGCTGACCTGGATTTCACGATGTAGTCTCAGGGTGGCCTTGAGCTCACGGCAATCCTCCTGCCTCTGCCTACCGAATGCTGGAATTAAAGGCGTGTGCCACCACACCCAGCGCCTTTTTAATGCTTTTAATTTAAAGTCCATTTTACTTTGAAGTCCGTTTTTCTGATTTGCTGCGCGTGCTCATTTTGGGTTTCTGTTTGTTTGTAATAGTCTCTCTTGCCTGCAAAAAAATGCCAGACATATGCACTACTTTTTGTCTGACTTTATGTGGGTGCTGGGGAATTGAAACTGGGCTGGCAAGCTATATAAGGAAGTGCCTTTAACTGTTGAGCTATCTCCCCCGCCCATCCTTTATTTTTATATTCTTGAGACAGAGCCTGATTATATAGGTCAGAATGTCTTCAGTTTGTTGCTCTCCTGCTTAGCCTCATAAGTGGCAGGGATGTGCCATGTTGCCTGGCTTTATTTACTTAAAAATATTTTTATTTATTTGGAAGGCGGAGAGAGAGAGTGCAGGAGAGCAAGAGAGAGAGAGTGCAAGTGTGTGTGTATGGATGTGTCGGAGCCTCCTGACACTGCAAACAAACTCCAGACACATGCCCCCCCTTTGAATATGCCTGGCGTTAGGTGGTATTGGGGAGTTGAACCTAAGTCATCAGGCTTTGCAAGCAAGTGCCTTTAACTCCTCAACTGTCTCTCCAGCCCTTATTTATTATTTATTTATTTATTTAGGGAGAGAGAGCGAAAATATGGGTAGGCAGGGGTACTTATCACCGTAAATGAACTCCAGACGCATGTGTCAGTCACTCTGTTTGGCTTTATGTGGGTACTGGGGAGTCAAACCCAGGTTGTCAAGCTTTGCAAGCAAGTGTCTTTAACCACTGAGCAGTCTCTTCAGCCCCCATGATCTGTTTATTTTTGAGGCAGGATCTCATGTATCCCAGGTTGGCCTTGAACTTGCTATGAGCTGACTCAGGTGACTTTGAACTTCATATCTGTCTCCACCTCCTGAGTGCTGGGATTGTACACATGTGAACACATGCCCTTGTGCATACTAGGCGAACATTCTGTCCACTGAGATGCATCCCCAGCTCCATTATAATTTTTCAGATAGTCTTACCACATAGCCTTGGCTAGCCTCACATTCTCTACCTAGCCCAGGCTGGCCACAGACTCATATCTTCAGCCTCCTGGGTGCTGGGTTTCCAGGTATATTCCACCACACCCAGTTCTGTTGTTTTCATAAAGAGATAATTGGTGGTGTTTCATTATCATGTCCTCTCTTAAACCCTTCATGTTCTTGGAAACCATAATTTAAAAAATTAATATGTTCCAAACTGTCTTCTAATTTTCCTACATTAAACACATGTGGAGGGGCTATTAATATTTCTACAAAGTATGCCATCATTCTACCTAGATGCAGCACAAACAATGCATTATCTTGTTTCTTTCTTTCTTTCACTCTAGCTCAGGCTGACCTGGAATTCATTATGCAGTCTCAGGGTGGCCTCGAACTCGTGGCGATCCTCCTACCTCTGCCTCCCCAGTGCTGGGATCAAAGGCGTGCGCCACCAGCCCCGCTATCTTGTTTATTTCTGAGAACTTTACCTACTGTGATCAAAAGAGCAGAAGGAAACCAGAAGTAAAATGCTGTGTACTTAGGGTGTCTTTATGTAAGGGTTTAATAGAGTTCTTGTGCACTCTTTTTTTTTTTTTTTTTGGTTTTTCGAGGTAGGACCTCACTCTGGCCCAGGCTGATCTGGAATTCACTTTCACTATGTAGTTTTAGGCTGGCCTCGAACTCATGGCAATCCTCCTACCTCTGCTCTGTGCTCTTTTTAAACCTGTAGAAAGTGGACATTAATTTTTTTTATATCATGCACTAACCTGTTTTTTTTTTTCCCCCCTGAGGTAGGGTCTTGCTGTAGCCCAGGTTGACCTGGAATTCACTCTGTAGTCTCAGGCTGACCTCAAACTCACAGCAATCCTCCTATCTCTACCTCTCAAATGCTGGGATTAAAGGCACGTGCCACCACACCCAGATAAACCTGATTTAATATAGAAACTGAGATTTTTTTTTTTTTGTACCAGGTTTCATATGGGTGTCAAGGGAACTGAACCCAGGTTGATAGGATTTGCAAGCAAGTGCTTTTAACCACTAAGCAATATTTCCAGCCCCAAGATCTTTTTTAAAATAGAATATATCAATTAATTATGTTTTTTATTTTTTATGAGAGAGAGCTAGAGTTCATGCCAGGGCCTCCAGCCACTGCAATATAACTCCAGATGCATGAGCTACCTTGGGTGCATGTGAGACCTTGTGCACTTGTGTCACCTTGTGTGTCTGGCTTACATGGGTTCTCAGGAGCTGAACCTGGGTCCTTAGGCTTTGCAGGCAAGCGCTGTAACTGCTAAGCCATCTCTCCAGTCCTTGTTTTATTTTTAGTTTTTGGTTTTTCGAGGTAGGGTCTCACTCTGGTCAAGGCTGACCTGGAATTCACTATGTAGTCTCAGGGTGGCCTTGAACTCAAAGTGATCCTCCTACCTCTGCCTCCCAAGTGCTGGGATTAAAGGTGTGTGCCACCACTCCCGGCCCTTGTTTTATTTTTGAGGGATGGTGTCACTCCAACCTAGGCTGACCTTCGTGTATATTTAAATCAAATGGGTTCAAAATTAAGAAGGCGCAAAAGAGAAACATTAGCAAGTCTTTCTCCCATTCCTATGTTCCATGGACTCACTCCTCAGAAGCAAAGTTAGATCGAGTGACAGTCTACTACAGGCATTGCAAGTTGTAAGGCACGTCCCTTGAAGAGGTGTTAAGACTTGAACGCCTGCAAAGGCCTCTCTCGTGTTAAAGGGACATCATTAGTTGCAATCCACAGTGGGACCAGAGTCTGTGCCTCTTGACATTTGATCTCAGCATCCTGCGATCTCTGCTCTGCCACCACGCCTGGATCACCGAGGATGGTCCTAACCGGTCATTTAAATTCCAAGTAGGCGGCTGTCAGCGTGGACACGGGCTCATCAGAGGAGCCCCAGAGGCGGGCTTTTGGCGCATCATCGGAGGGTGGCAAAGTTAATGAAAGGCTGTTTTCAGATGCAGTCCCACGACGTGCTCTGGGCGCGTGCCTGGCCCGGAGCGCGGACATCGGCCAGGCCTCTGGGGCCGGGGGTTCGCGTCCGACCTTCGGCAGCTCGCTCCCTGGATCCCGAGGTCCCCGCCAGCACCCGCGTCAGCCGGGGCGCGGGGCAGTGAGGCGGGCAGGGAAGAGATGCCCGGGGGCACGGAGGGTGGCGGCCCGGGGAGCCGCGCACGGGACGCGAGCCGGTACCCCGCCGCCGTGCGCAGCCGCGCGGCAGCCCCGCAGAAGGCCGCTCCTCGCCGGCCGTCCCTTCCTTCTTCCCCCGTGGGGGAGGCTCGATCACGCGGCCAAGAACGAGACTCGCCAACCTGGGCATCTCTCCCAGCTGGGCGAGGCGTGAGCGCGCTGCCCTCACGGGGGACGCTACGGACCAATGACTTTACGCCGCCTTCAGGTGTGGACCAATGAGACGCGCGGAGGGCGGGACTGGCGTGGAAACGCATTGACGGGCACCGCAGCAACCCAATGGCGTTCCTCCGTCTGGGAGTGTGGCCCAATGAGACAGCTGGGGGCGGGACTTCCGCTGTCCGCGGCGGCGGCGGTGTCAGCGCTGGGCTGCGGGGCTGGAGTCCGAGTGGGCAAGCAGGCGGCGCGGACCCGCCGTCATGAGGTCAGCCTAGGAAGTTGTCCGCACAGCTCCGTGGCCGCTCGCCTGCGTTCCGGGCACGGGCTTGCAGGTAAGAGCCGGCGGCGGTTTGGTTCCGGCGGGGCCGCGGCGGGCTGCGGCGGGGCCAGGCCCGCGCTGCGGACGCCGCCTCCCGACCCCGCGAGTGGGTGCCCGGGGTCGTCGGGCTGGCCTGCCCGCTCGTCACCCGCCCCGCAGTCCTCGGGTGAGACCTCTGGGAGCAGGAGGAAAACAAACCAGCCAGCCACAGAAAAGAAGAAAGAGGAATAAAGAAAATAAAACGAGAAAAGAAAAGAAAGGCCCCCCATCCCCGCGTTCTTCCTCCCGAAGCCCGGGTCGCAGGCCCGCGATGTGACCTTGCTGCTGTTGGGCGGCCGCCCCCACCGCCCGCCCTCCGGGAGTCCGCATCGCTGCCCCGCCTGTTAAGCTGACCTGCCCCGCACGGACTGGGAGTGGACAGGCAGGCAGGCAGACAGACAGGCAGGCAGACAGGCAGACAGACAGTGAAACCAAGCCCCAGAGTGTCCCAGGCACGACTTTTCCTGACAGCCATGCATGTTCTCTGTCCGCTTTGGGTCAAGTCCTCTTTTTGGTCCTAGTCTGGTAGTAGTGAATTAACAAACAAACAAACAAAAAACCACCGCTTCATCCTCGGTTTCGCTTCGTAGCGAGCCGCCGAGGTCCTTTTTGTTGTTGCCCCAGACGTGCCCAGCGGTTACCATTCGCTGCCAGAGATGCAGCGGGGCCTGGAGAAGGACTGCATTTACTTTCCACAATGACACGTTGTTCTCCACGGAGGCCATCTGCACTTCGGGGTACAATATAAACAAGGTGGGTGTGCCTCAGAAACCTCCAGAAGAGAGACATCACTTCAAGATTTGAAGACTTTTAAGGGTTTCATTTATCTTAAGCACTTCTCAAGAAAAAAATATTGTATTTATTTGCAGAGACAGAGAGGAGAGAGAAAAAGAAGGAAAATGGGAGCACCAGGGCCTGTAGTCACTGCACATAAACTCGAGATGCATGAGCTGCTTTGTGTATCTAGCTTTACATTAGTACTAGGGAATTGAACCCTAGCCTTTAGGCTTTGCCAGCAAGCTCCTTTAATGGCTAAGCCATCTCCCCAGCCTCCTCCCCCTTTTAAATTGGAGATAGGATCCCTCTATGTCTGTGTAGCCTAGACTGTCCTTGAACTTGTGATCTTGGTGCCTCAGCCTAGTGAGTGCTGGATCACCAAGCCCAATTTAAAGACCAAAGGACCCAGGTTTGATTTTCCAGTACTCACATAAGTCAGATGCAAAAAGTACGTGTGTGTCTGGAGGCCCGGGTTTGCCCATTCTCTCTCTCTCTCTACCTCTTTCTCTCTCTCAAATAAATAAATACTTTTGTGATTTTTTTCTTTTTCTGGTGCTGAGGACCAAACCTGGGGCCTTGCACTTGCTAGGCAAGCGCTTATCCACTGAGCTAATTCCCCCAACCCAATAAAAAACATTTTTTTTTTGTTTTGTTTTTTTGAGGTAGGGTCTCACTGTGGTCCAGGCTGACCTGGAATTCACTATGGAGTCTCAGGGTGGCCTCGAACTCATGGTGATCCTCCTACTTCTGCCTCCCAAGTGCTGGGATTAAAGGCATGCGCCACCACACCCGGTCAATAAAAAATATTTTTAAGAAAAAAAAAAAAAGACTTCTTCTAACCAGATGCGCATGGTGGCACATGCATCTGGAGTTTGTTTGTTGTACTGGCTATAGAGGCCCAGGTATACCTGTTGTCTCTCTCTCTCTCTCTCTCTTTAATATTTTATTTATTTATTTGACAGAGAAAGAGGGAGAGAGACAGAGAATATGGGTACACCAGGGCTTCCAGCCACTGCAGATGAATTCCAGACACATGTTCCCCCTTGTGCATATGGCTAACGTGGGTCCTGGGGAATTGAACCTGGGTCCTTTGGCTTTGCAGGCAAATGCCTTAACCTCTCAGCCATCCCTCCAGCCCTGTCTCTCTCTTTTTAATAAATAAACAAAAACTTAAAGACTGCTTTTAATGGGTCAGGGATATAACTCCAAAGTAACAGAGCTGGACTGTGGTAGTTTAAACAGGAATTAAGTGTGCAGGGCTCATAGAGATTCTCTAATGGAATTTATAATCAGTTTTTGGAGTAGGAGTAAATATGTTATGAAGCTTTTGTTTCCCTTTTCTTTTTAACTATGTGTATGTCAAGAGGAAGATGTAAATGCAAAATATATCCTTGTGGAATTCAGCAAAAACTAATGTTTCAAAATACTGGATTGCAAATTTGGAAGTCAGGCTAAGCTCAGCTTTGCAACATTCTGTGATATGAATAAAAAAGGAAAAAGTGGCCAGGCGGGGTGCCACACCCCTTTAATCCCAGCACTCCGGAGGGAGAGGTAGGAGGATCACCACGAGTTTAAGCCAACATGAGACTACATAGTGAATTCCAGGTCAGCTTGGACTAGAGTGAAACCCTACCTACAAAAACACAAACACACACACACACAAAAAGGAAAATGTGGGTCTAGAGAGATGGCACAGTGGCTAAGGCACTTGCCTGAGAAGCCTAAGAACCCAGGTTCAATTCCCCAGGGCCCATGTAAGCCAGCTGCACAAGGTGGCACATAAGCCTGTAGTTTGTTTGCAGTGGCTGGAGGCCCTGGTGCACCCATTCTTTCTCTCTATTTGCCCCCCTTCAAGCAAGTAAAATATTTTTTTAAAAAGGAAAAACTTGTAAAGCTGGACATGGTGGTACACGCCTTTAATCCCACCACTCGGGAGGCAGAGGTAGGAAGGTCGCCACGAGTTCGAGGCCACCCTGAGACTATATAGTTAATTCCAGGTCAACCTCGGCCAAAATGAGACCCTACCTCAAAAAAACAAACAAAAAAAAAAAAAAAAAAAAAAAAAAAAAGGAAAAACTTGTGAGGGGTTAAATGAATAAAATGTATCTGTTACATGGTCAAGCTTTACTTTGTTGAATGAGTTGAATAAAAGCAGTTATTCTTGGGTAAGGAATGGCAAGTCTCTGATGAACACATACATGCTTTTTTTTTTTTGCTTTGCGTGAGGCCTTGTGTCCATGTACAGTGTAAGTCATGTGGAAAGCATCTTGCTTTGGGAAGTCGAGTACTGAAAGGCTTGCGAGTAGTTTCTCACTGATAGAATTCTGAGTACTTTGTATCGCCGCCCAGTTCCCGTGGTCCTAGTGCTGTGGGTAGCTACACCCTTCTGTAGGCGGGGAAGCTAAGGCATCTCAGACGACTCCGTACAGGTAGGTAGTGCAGCAGATGGATGCCTGAGTGTTCATCCCCACTGTGGACAGCTTGTCCCCCCGGGTCTCATTTCATAAAACAGCACACAGTGCCGTTGCATTGCTTTGACTTCTCTGTCGCTGATGACTTTGGATATGAAGAATTTGTAAAGCACCAGTCAGCATGTGCCCAGTAAATGGTGTATCTCAACCTTTTTCTTTCACTGAGTGTGCGGCCATTTGAGCCATGGTTAGCAGACGAGGAGAGTGGGAGAAGAAGGCCGGTGCACACTGCCGGAGCAAAGGTCTGAGCTGCGGCCAGTGAGCACCTGCTAGCGCTGTGGGGGAGCAGGCTGGGAAAGACGAACGATACCCCGTTGTGGAAATCCGTGGATGTCACAGTGAAAATCCTATGGATAATATTTAGTTGAGCCCTCTTTGTGTGTGTGTGTGTGTGTGTGTGTGTGTGTTAAGGGTTTTTTTTTTTTTTTTTTTTTTTTGAGGAAGAGTCTTGCTCTAGCCCAGGAATTTACTCTAGTCTCATGCTGGCCTTGAACTCACAGTGATCCTACCTCTGCCTCCTGAGTACTGGGACTGAAGACATGCACCACTATACTCTGGTAGGACCCTCTTTATTTATTTATTTTTTTAATTACTTATTTGAGAGAGAGAAAGAGGCAGAGAGAGTTGGGGGTGGGGGGAGAATGAATGGGCGAGCCAGGGCCTCTAGCCACTGCAATGAAAGAACTCCAGACTCATGCGCCACCTTGTGCATCTGGCTTTACATGGGTATTGGGGAATCAAACCAGGGTTCTTAGATTTCACAGGCAAGTGCCGTAAGCCATTTCTCCAGCCCTCTTGATGAAATGAAACTGGAGAAGTAGATGCCTAGAGGTAGGAGTTCTGAGGTAGCATGTGATAATTGTAATGAAGCACAGATTTGAAAAGTGGAGAAGCAGGGGAGATGGTTTGGTGGCAAAAGACGCCTGCTTACAGATCCTGCCAGCCTGGGCCCAGTTCCCCAGTGCTCACAATACTCTTCAGAAAGTAGTACAAGCATCACATACTCACATGAGTAAATAGTACTGAAAACAAGAAAGAAGTGTTTTCAGTGACATTTGAAACAGACATGACTTTGGCCTGAGACAAATTTCTTTCTTTCTTTTTTCTATATTTTACTTATTTGAGAGAGAGAATGGAGAATGAATGGGCGTGCTAGGGCTTCTAGCTGCTGCAAACAAACTCCAGATGCATGCCGCTACCTTATGTGTCTGGCTTATGTGGGTACTGGGGAATTGAACCTGGGTCCTTAGGCTTTGCAGGCAAGTGCCCTAACTGCTAAGCCATCTCTCCAGCCTCTGAGACACATTTCTGGGAGGATATTGATGCTGTTGACAGAAATAAGGGATATCATAATGAAAAACAGATTTGGTGGACAGAAATTTAGGAGAAGATGGACTGGTGGGGAATAGTTTTTTGGAACTGAGAAGTTGTTCTGATACGTGGAAAGATAAGATAAAAAACTGGAAGCTCTGTATATTCCATAAAAGGGAAGAGGGCTGGGGAGATGGATGGCTCTGTGGTTAAAGGCATTTGCTTGCAAAGCTTGCCTGGGTTCAGTTCCCACGTAAAGCCGGATCCAAACAGTGGTGTTGACACTGGTGCTTTTACACACACACACACACACACACACACACAAATAAAGAAATAAAAATTAAGAAGTGGGCTGGGATGTAACTCAGTGATAGAGTGCTTGTCTAGAATGCATGAGAACCTAGATTTGATTCCTGGCACCAAAAAGAAAAAGAGAAAAGAAAAAAAATTAGAAAAGGGAAGAGACATGCTCCTATTGTAAGGAAATGGCCTAGAGCAGACATTGTCATGGGTGTCACTCCTGACATTCCTCAGAGTTGAGAGCTTGTCACTTAGTAAGAATGTATCCATGTCTGGATTAGCATCCTGGGAGAACAGGAAGAGACAGGGGAAGGGCACTTGTGAGTTCACAAGGCTCCATTTCTTATCTTGAAACAGCACATCGAAGATTCTCCCAGATGCTTTGATCGCCAGGTGTATACTGCAGTGTTGCAGCACCGCCATCCTTATTTATACCATCTCCTCTTTGTTACCCAAATCAACAGATTGCAAACCCTTTCCACTCAGAGCCATGGGAAGCCTCTGTCTTGTCTTGTCTTGTCTTTTCTTTTCTTTCTTTTTTGTTTTTTTGAGGATGTAGGGTCTCTCTCTAGCCCAGGAGGACCTGGAATTCACTGTGTAGCCTCGAATTTATGGTAATCTTTCTACCTCTGCCTCCCGAGTACTGGGATTAAAGGCGTGCATCACGCGCCTGGCTCCCTGGCGAGCCTCTTATGGAGGACAACAAAGTGGGGTGCATGGCTGGAAGGTGGTTCTATTTATACCCAAGGTTGCAGTGGAAGAGCCTCAAAGGAGAAGAGAGGGCTGCCTGGCATGATGGAGAATAGAGATCCACAAATACATCTTGTTGCCTTCCATTCTCTGCCTTCACTTTTCCCATTGTGTAAATGATGGTAAGAATGGTAGCAATTTTGAAAATGAGCGTTGATATATAAAATTACCTGGTACATGGTAGACAGAGTGTTTCTGTTGTCAGCATACTCTCCCAGGACCTGTGATAAGAAAGAAAGAAAAACACCCCGAGACCATCTTTGACACATACAAGTACCCAGGACTCAGCAATAGAAGGACCTATAGATTTTTCTTACCAGATTTTTCAGAGTTTAGGTATAATTGCTGACTTTTAGATTAAGCATTGAACTCTATTTTTAGTTCCCTGCTGTTGTGTTGGGCCCAAGTAACTGCCTAATCAAACAAAATGTTGAGCATGATGAGAAAGAAAGAGAGAAGGCGAGAGGGAGAGGGAAAGAGAGAGAGAGAGAGAGGAAGAGGAAGAGAAAGGGAAAGGGGTATGGGTGTCATCACACTACCGTGAAAACGTTGCTGTGCCCTGCTACTTTGGGGTTTTGCTCTGCATCAGTCACGTGACGTGTGTTTAGTAAGTGCCTTCTGTGTTAGACAGAGAGGGAAGTCCTTGCCCTTCTGGAGTTTGTTTTGTTGTTGTTGTTATTTTGCTTTTTTTTAAAGGTAGGATCTCATTCTAGCCCAGTTTGATCAGGAACTGTTTAGTCCCAGGCTGGCCTTCGACTCACAGCAGTCCTCCTACCTCTGCCTCCCCAGTGTAGGGATTAAAGGTGTGGGCCACCTTGCCCAGCTTTAGAACATACTTTTTAGTGGGAAAATAAGTCAATAAGACCCCTGTTTTTTTGGTTTTTTTTTTTTGTTTATTTGTTCATTATTTATTTATTTGAGAGCGACAGACAGAGCGAGAAAGGCAGGGAGAGAGAGAGAGAGAGAGAGAGAGAGAGAGAGAATGGGTGCGCCAGGGCTTCCAGCCGCTGCAAATGAACTCCAGATGTGTGCGCCCCCTTGTGCATCTGGCTAACATGGGTCCTGGGGAATCGAGCCTCGAACCGGGGTCCTTAGGCCTCACAGGCAAGTGCTTAACCGCTAAGCCATCTCTCCAGCCCTTTTGTTTTGTTTTTGGTTTTTTGGTTTTTCAAGGTAGGGTCTCACTCTAGCCCAGGCTGACTTGGAACTCACTGTATCGTCTCAGGCTGGCCTCAAACTCACGGTGCTCCTCTGGTGCTCCTCCTGCCCAGCAAAGCCTCCTTTCTATTATAGTAATTCTGGTTTTTTGCACCATGTTTGTAAAGTCAGGCTCCTTAAGCAGATGACCAGGATGATGATAGCAGATTCTCTCTGCTGGTGCAGAGTATTAGGAAGGGGCATGTGTTCCCTACTCGCGTTTTTCTCCTTTTCCCTTTCCTCCCAGCAGAACGACTTATTTTTGCACAGTGCCAGCATTATACATAAGTTGAATGTTAAATTGTTCTTATGTCTCCAAATTTATTTTTATTATCTCCCCTTCCTCATCCCGAATTGATTCACAGCACAGTTGTTCCAGTCAGAGACCTCACTGCCCTGCAGATGAGGTGCACATTGAATGGTGCCAGGAAGAGGCTGCGTGGTAAGGCCCAGCCTCGGCTTTGAAGGAAGCCTGCGAACTGCAGGAGGACAGAGAGGGAGCGGTCGTCGCATCACTGGCTGGGCTCTGAGACTGCAATGGGAGTAAGGCTACTGTAGCCAGAGCCATCACTCAGCATGGTGAAAACCTGGAGATTACTCAGCTTGTCCACTAACAAGCATAATAAATTACATTTTGTTTTATTTTCTCATTGATAAATGAGATAGTTCCAGTTTTTTAAAAAAATCAGCTTTAAAGACATAGAAAATGCCCATTGCATTTACTTGACTGATACAGATAAAATAGAGCTGACTGTATGCTGTCATTGAAGAAGCCTCAGGCTAAATACATGCTTTGAGTTAATGAACTGGATGTTTAAAAATACATTTGTACAATGTAAGAGGGTTGGCACTACTTACTAATGACTACTTTCTAAATGGGAAAGTTAGGGCAAAATATAGTCTAATATATAGTTGCTTGGTTTATCATCATGCAGAAGAAAAATGAACCATAGTATTTTAATTTTATTTGCAAGCAGAGAGAAATGGAGGGGTCGAGAGAATGGGTGTACCAGGGCCTCCAACTGTTGCAAATGAACTCCAAATGCATGTGCCACCTTGTGCTTCTGGCTTATGTGGGTTCTGGGGAATTGCACACGGGGCATTTGGCTTTGCAGGCAAGTGTAGTTTTGAGCTGCATTCTGATAGCTCTTTAGTCTTTTCAGGAACTTTAACCAGGGAGTAACATGATCAAGGCATTTTTGTCTTACTTGACATTCCCCCTAATGGTGACCTGGGGAGATATTTATGACTTGTAGCTATTTCAGTGATAAAGACCTTCCTGAGGAAATTGGACTTTTAAAAAATTACTTATTTGTAAGAGAGAGAGAGAGAAAAAATGGGTGCACTAGGGTCTCCAGCCACTGCAAATGAACTCCAGGTGCATGCGCCCCTTTGTGCATCTGGCTTACGTGGGTCCTGGAGAGTCGAACCAGGATCCTTTGGCTTTGCAGGCAAACGCCTTAACTGCTAAGCCATCTCTCCAGCCCGGAAATCGGTCTTTTAATCTAAAGTCTTTGAAACTTTGTGCTTTTAGAGTACAATCATGAAACATTCACACATTAAAAGTGGGCTGGAGAGATGGTTTAGTGATTAAGGCACTTGCCTGTGCAGCCTAAGGACCCAGGTTCTATTCCCCAGTACCCATGTAAGCCAGATATACAAGGTGTAACATGCACCTGGAGTTCATTTGGAGTGGCTAGAGGCCCTGGTGTTCTCAATCTCTCTCTCTCTCTCTGCCTCTTTCTCTCTCTAAAATAAATAAATAAAATCTTTAAAAAAATTTAAGTGCTAACAAATTGAAAAAGCTACCAATTTTGAAATATTTTTCCCCATATATGGGACAAGACTTTGATTTAGAATACTTCTGTGGGAGTTATAAAATTGTTGAGGTTTCATTGATTGAGTTTGACTAAGTCATGTTTAGTTTCTAATGACCAAAATATCCAGTTAAAATTTATAGAGGGAATAAATTCCATTGGGAATTCATCCCACTGAGGAACTGGTGTTGGAGGTTTGGACACTTGTGAGTGAGACCAGGACAGAGGAGGTGAGCGCACTTCCCAGTGAGACAGGAGAGAGGAGGTGAATGCTTCCCGGTGAGACGGGAGAGAGGAGGTGAGCGTGCTTCCGAGTGAGACGGGAGAGAGGAGGTGAGCACATTTCCGAGTGAGACGGGAGAGAGGTGAGCGCGCTTCCGAGTGAGACGGGAGAGAGGAGGTGAGTGTGCTTCCCAGTGAGACAGGAGGCGGCAGTTTCTTTCACGTGAACCCAGAGCTAGTTTAGCTGTCCCTCTGGAGATCCCTGTGTATTAGTCAACATCTTGTGGCTGGGGCAAAATAACCTGGTAAAAGCAGCTTAAGGGAAGGTCTTATTTCAGTTCCAGTTCCAGTTCCAGGTCACCACCCACCGTGGCAGGGAGGGCACGCTCTCAGGAGCTCCAGGCTTCTGCTCACATTCAGCAAGGTGATGATGGAGAGCAGTGAGCGCTGCTGGCCAGCACTCCTTGTAGTCCAGGATCCAGACCATGGAGCAGCCCTGCCCAATGCTGGGGGCTGGGGAGAGTCTTCTGGCCTCGTTAACCTGATCAAGAGAATCTCTCACTGATGAGCAGAGAGGCGGACCTAACCTGCCACAGGTGATTCCAGGTCATGTCAGGTTGACACTACAAACCATCACCCCTTCTGTCTGCCTCTCAAGGGCCTGAACTGCAGGCAAGCCACCACACTCACCTGGCATCTGAGGGGTGCTAAGGACCCAGACTCCAGTCTTCAGCTGTGTGATAAGTGCTCGGTACACTGGACCACCTCCTCAGTGTCTTCTCACCGCCATCATGATGTTCTTTCATTCATAAAAGTTTTTAATTTTTTTTCCTTTTTTTAATGAGAGTGACAGAGAGAGAAGGGGGGGGGACAGACAGACAGAGAATGAGAATGAGAATGAGAATGAATGAATTGGCATGCCAGGGCCTCTAGTCACTACAGTTGAAGTCCAGATGCATGCATCACTTTGTGTGTCTGACTTATGTGGGTTCTGGTTCTTAGGCTTTACAGGCAAGCACCTTAACCACTAAGTCATTCCTCCAGCCCCAAAGTTTTTGAGACGGGGGTGGGTGGAGGGGGGAGAGAATGGGTGCACCAGGACCTCTAACCACTGCAAAAGGACTCCAGATGCATGTGCCACGTTGTGCATCTGGCTTATGTGGGACCTGGAGAATTGAACCTGGGTTCTCAAACTTCACAGGCCTTAACCTCTAAGCCATCTCTTCAACTCCCCAAAAGTTTTTAATTTTAATGAAGTCTAGTTTGTTTACTTTTTTTTTTTTTTTTTTGGTTTTCCGAGGTAGGGTCTTGCTCTAGCTCAGGCTGACCTGGAATTCACTATGTAGTCTCAGGGTGGCTCGAACTCACGGTGATTCTCCTACCTCTGCCTCCCGAGTGCTGGGATTAAAGGTGTGAGCCACCACGCCCGGCTTGTTTACTTATTTTTTACTCATGCTTTAGGTGTCATTTCTAAGGATTCATTGCTAAATCCAGTCATGAAAATTAGCCTCTTTTGGGCTGGAGAGATGGCTTAGCGGTTAAGCGCTTGCCTGTGAAGCCTAAGGACCCCGGTTCGAGGCTTGATTCTCCAGGACCCACGTTAGCCAGATGCACAAGAAGGCGCATGTGTCTGGAGTTCGTTTGCAGTGGCTGGAAGCCCTGGCACGCCCATTCTCTCTCTTTCTCTCTATCTGCCTCTTCCTCTCTCTGTCACTCTCAAATAAATAAATAAATAAACTGAACAAAAAAAAAATTAGCCTCTTTTCCAGTTTTTGAGATACTATGTAGCCTAGGCTACACAAATCATGATCTTTCTTCTGCCTCCTTTTTAAAAATTAAAAGCAAAAATTGTGTGTGTGTGTAGCTGTGCACGCTGAAGTGAGAGGACAACCTCAGGGGTCAGTCCTCGCCTTCCAGCTTTCTTGATGCCTCTCGTCTGCTGCTGCTGCTGCTGCTGCTGCCGCCGCCACCACCACAAGCTTTGGGGATCCTTCGTCTGCCTCTCATCTCTCCACAGGCATGCTGGGATTATGAGCACATGCCACTGAGCCTGGCTTTTTGTGGGTTCTGGGTCTGAACACAGATCCTCACACTTAGGCAGCAATTGCATTGCCTGTTGAGCCATCTCCCCAGCCCCCATCCCTTCCTGTGTGTGCCATGCATGTTTTCTTGTAAAACTTTGCTAATTTAGCTCTTGTATTTAGGTTGCTGATCCATTTCGTATGGATTTTGATGCCTGGGGTGCCTTAGGGTCAACTTCCTTGTCCTGCAGTGACTGTCCTGCGGTCCCAGCACTGCTTGCTGAGGAGAGTGGCCTCTGGGCCTGGCACATTTTCTGAAAGTCATTTGACCATAGGTGTGTGGACTTAATTCCAGCTCTCAGGTCTGCTGCTTTACTCTGTGTGTCTGTGTTTGCGTTGGTGCAATATGGCTTTGGATTATTGGACTTCCACACTAAAAATCTTGAAATCAAGTGCATTTAATCCCAGCACTCGGGAGGCAGAGGTAGGAGGATCGCAGTGAGTTCAAGGCCACCCTGAGACTATGTAGTGAATTCCAGGTCAGCCTGGGCCAGAGTGAGACCCTACTTCCAAAAACAAAAATGAGAGAGAGAGAGAGAGAGATGAGTTCTTCACTTAAAAAATAGTTTTGGGAGCTGGAGAGATGGCTCAATGGTTAAGGCGCTTGCCAGCGTTCCATTCCCCAGTACCCACATAAAGCCTGACTCATAGTGGTGTAATCTGGAGTTTGTTTACAGCGGCTGGAGGCCCTGACATACTCATTCTGTCTTGTCTGTGTTCTATCTCTGCTTGCAAATAAATAAATAAAAATATTTTAAAAATAGTTTGCCTGTTGGGGGCCCCTGAGAATTCCACATGAATTTGGGATTGCGTTTTCCATTTTTCTACTAAAGATCATTGAGATTTTTTAGGGTTTGTGTCAAATTGCAGATTGCTTTGGGTACTGTTGCCATCTTGAATCACTCAGCACATGGATGTTTCTTTGATTTTTTTCAGCATTGTTCTTGTGTTTTATAGTGTTCTGTGATAGATCTTCACCTCTTTTGTTAAGTGTATTCTTCAACAGTTTTTTCTTTTGGATGTTACTATAAATGGAAGGCCCCCCCCCATTTTGTTTTTGTGTCATTCATTACTGGTATATAAAGAAACAAATGATGTTTGTGTGTGAAAGTAACTGCTGTTAACAGTCATTTAGTTTCTGTTACCTGTGCAAGTAGATCACACAGGTAACCAGGGAAGTATAAAGTGGAACAGTAAATATAAACACTTATGTTTATGGTATATGGTTTTCCTGAAGAGTTCTGAGACGTCTTTGCAGCACAGTGGTGAGCAGTAATCTGACTATCCTTGTACAAGCCTGAGTCATGTACACCTGGCCATTATGAGAGGACATTTGATCTGCTTTAGCTTGGAAAAAGTTGCTAATGCAACTTAAAAATTCTTACATGTTTTGAGAATCATGATGTTATGGATAAAGCCTCTGGGGTGAACCCTATTTATTAGAGTTTGGTTCCAAGGTCTGTGAATAAGAAACATGATTAGAATTGAAGCTGACTTGAACATAATGGCCATTAATATATGTTAATGTACCTCTGTTTTCCTTGAAAATTTTAAATGGATAGCCTTAAAATTTCATCATGAGCCAGGCATGGTGGCACACGCCTTTAATCCCAGCACTTGGGAGGCAGAGGTAGGAGGATCACTGTGAGTTCTAGGCCAGCCTGGGACTACAGAGTGAATTCCAGGTCAGCCTGAGCTAGAGGGAGACCCAACCTCGAAAAAAAAAAAATCATTATGAGTAGTCATGAACAATTTTAAACTCATAGGTAATTAAAGAAATAAAAATGTATACAATATCTGTTGGATCTGGGAAGGTCAGAATCTCATGATGCAGACCCTAGTTTGAATTCTGGTTCCTTTATTTAAGAGGCAAGTGTTAAAGGGCAAGTTACGTAAAACTAAGATCAAATACTCATGTAGTGCTTGATGAATGTTAACTACTGTTGTAAACATTTTCTATTACTGACCTGCATCGTAGTTTCCTGTTTTTATGGACACTTAAACCTCCTTCATTGAATTGTGAGGAATAAGAGAAATAATGTACATTGAGTACTTAGCCAGACATATAGTAAGTATTCAAATGATACTATATTATTTTACTTAACCAACAAAGACATGAAAGTGATGAAAAGCAGCCATTTGGGTTTATGAATGAGAACTTTGGGAAACAGTTTGGCAATATGCACACTTGTGTTAGTTTGTCACTGTGACAAAAATGAACACTTTCACAGGAGGAAAGATTTATTTAGTCTCCGTTTCTGAAGTCATAGCCCTCGTTTGGCTGGTCCTACCACTTCTGAGCTGTGGTGTGGCAGAGCATGGCAGGAGGGCATAAAGAGCAAAGTTGGTCACTGGTGGCAGGAAAGAGACAGACACATGCCAGGAGTAATCCTGTGACCTACTTCCTCCAACCAAGCCCACCTCCTAAAATTTCTACCACCTCCCAGTATAGTCGCACTACCTGGGACTAAGTCTTCATTATATGAGCCTGACAGGACATTTTATGATCAAACTGTAACATTTCTGCCTCTGGATACCCCCCAAAGGAGTGCAGTCTGCATGGAGTTCACCTCCGAGTCCTCAAGTCTTCATAGTTCTAGTGTTGCTCAAAAAGTCTCCGAGAGGCTGGAGAGATGGCTCCGCAGTTAAGGTTGAAGTGCTTGCCTGCAAAGTTGAATGACCCAGGTTTGATTCCCCGGTACCGGAGTTTGTTTGCAGTGCTGAAAGCCCTGCTGCATCTCTTCTCTCTCTCTGTTTCAATCTCTGCTTGCAAATAAATTTTAAAAAAAGTTTTCGAGACTGAAGCCAGACTCAGAGTCACATAGTTACACAGTTGTGAAGACAGTGACCTAGAGTAAACACTCCCCTCCGGAAAGGGGGCACCAGGGCCACCGAAGGGAGGCATGGGCACCAAACCAAGCACGATTGGAACCCAGCCTGACAAAGAATCCTGTAGCCCTGTACGGAGGCTTGAACGGCTCTGCCCCGCAGCCTGGGTGGCTGCAGCCCACGTGACTGCTCTTCTGGGCTAGTGCACGTGTTTCCTGCCATTGCCCCTCCCACTTCCTGGGGTTTTCTTTGCATCTTCCGTTTTGATCTTTCTCATATGTTGCCCTAGATTCTGACCCTGCTAAACCCTGCCTGGGAGAAGTTTGCTTGTGCCCTGAAACTATGACAGTGCGTATTGCTGCGGCGCCAGCAGCAGCACCCGGGTGGTCCTAACCCTGCTGGCTCATTCCATAGCGTGGCCTTGGACCAAGGCTGGGATCCAACCTGACCCCAGGGAAACACGTCCTTAGGGGACTCTGCAGATGGGTCCCTGCAGGCTTTTCTCTAAGCAGTCTTTCAAATGAATTTCTTTTTTTAAAATATGGGCACACCAGAGCCTCCAGCTACTGCAAACTAACTCCAGATACTTCTGCAACTTTGTGTATATGACTTTACATGGGTACTGGGGAATTGAACCCAGGACCATTAGACCTTGCAAGCAAGTGCCTTAACTGCTAAGCCATCTCCCCAGGTCTCTTTTTTTCAAGGTAGGGTTTCACTCTAGTCCAGGCTGACCTGGGATTCACTATGGAGTCTCAGGGTGGCCTCAAACTCACAGTGATCCTCCTACCTCTGCCTCCTGAGTGCGCCCTGAAAACTCTCTAATTTTTTAAAAAATATTTATGTACGAGGACAGAGGAGGGGAATGGGCATGCTAGGGCCTCTTGTCACTGCCAACAAACTCCAGATGTGTGTGCTGCTTTGTGTATCCGGCTTTACGTGGGTACTGGAGAATGGAACCCATTTTCTCACTGTAGACATGGCTAAGGTCAGACAGTAGTACACAGGCCACTGCCGGAATGCTTGGCGATGTAGGAGCTCCTCTGCCAGACTGATCCATCTGTCACCTTGAATTTGGCCACACACACAGTCTCAGGGAATGGACACGGTATGGAAGAGTTCTGTACAATAAGGTCATGCTCATGGCTTTTGGTCCAGTTCCCAGTAGAGCCCTCTTCCCCATCTTCACGCTTGTGGACAGTCTTCTGTGAGGCAGAGTTTGGTCTTTGGCGCAGCCCATGGAGGTGACAGGCCTCTCTTAGTGTGACACCTCTGGTGTAGGCCTCAAGATTGCTCCCCAGGGAAGCCCTGCCGCCGGTCTCTGCATACGCCTTTCCACTGCCTGTGTTCTGGGGCTCGTTTCCTGCTTTCATGACATTGGTCTAGTTCTCCTGAGGCAACCTCGTGACATTCTGTCTCTAGTGTTCAGCAGTACTGGTATACAGTTGAGGCCTGAACTCTGACTTTGAGGGAAGGTCCTCGTTTTCTTGTTTGTCTTTTTGGGTGTATTCCTCAGTTTTTCTGTCCTGTCATTTAATAACTCTCTTCCTACACTGCTAAGGTCAGCTTTACTGTCCTAGAATTGGCAGAGTGCACGGTGACCGAGTGCTTTGATGAGCGTTGATGTGTTTCTGTGACTGAAACCTCCAGGCTGTGAAGTTGACTGACTGACCCACCCGCCCAGCACTTTTCTCAGGCCTCTTGGGAACCCCATTCCCAGCTCTCTCCCTGTTTACACTTAGGATCCTGTTGAAGCTCGGTGTATGCTGTAGTTTCTTTTATTTTTTAATTTTTTTGTTTATTTTTATTTATTTGAGAGCAGCAGACAGAGAAAGAGAGAGAGAGAGAGAGAGAGAATGAATGAATGGGTGTGCCAGGGCCTCCAGCAACTGCAAATGAACTCTAGATGCATGTGCCACCTTGTGCAACTGGCTTACGTGGGTCCTGGGGAATCAAGCCTTGAACCGGGGTCCTTAGGTGTCACAGGCAAGCGCTTAATCGCTAAGCCATCTCTCCAGCCCCTGTGTCCCAATTTTTGAACGAGGCCCCAACACCTCTAAACAGACATCAGAGCCTCCAGCCACTGCAAACTCACTCCAGATGCATGCACCACCTTGTGAATCTGGCTCTATATGGGTACTGGGGAATTGAACTTGGGTCCTTTAGCTTTGCCAGAAAGTACCTTAACCACTAAACTGTTGCTCCAGTCCCTTCAAATAGCTTTATTTTGCATTTCCCTGATGGCTAAGGATGTAGAACATTTTTTTCAGATGTTTATAGGCCACCTGTATTTCTTTTGAGAACTCTATTTAGTTGAGCTTGGAATATTTTTATCACAGGTCCTGGATAATCTGATACACTGGTGTCTACTTTGCAGTTTTTGTTGGTTTTGAGAATTACCTGGAGTACATGTTCATGGTATGAATAGTGTGCATCACCAGATCCCCCCACAGCTGCTGGGCTGGACTGTGCAGTATGCAGCTCTGGAATTCATCAGTCAGGTTGCCCCCACCCCCCCCTCTGTTTGGTTTTTCAATGTAGGGTCTCGCTCTAGCCCAGGCTGGCTGACCTGGAATTCACTATGTAATATGTAGTTTCAGGATGGCCTAGAACTTAGAGCCATCTTCCCTCCTTTGCCTCCCAAGTTCACCACCACACTGTGCTTTTTTTTTTTTTTCCCTTGAGAGAGAGAAAGCGAGAAAGAGGCAGATAGAGAATGGGTGTGCCAGGGCCTCTAGCCATTGCAAACTTAAGTCCAGATGTATGTGCAGCCTGTGCATCTGGCCTTTGTGGCCACTGGGGAATTGAACCTGGGTTCTTAGACTTCATAGGCAAGTGCTGTAACTGCTTAGCTACATCTCCGGCCCCAGTTGCCCTTTTTGTTTCCAGCCTTTGTTCAGTCTGCAGTGCCCCACCAGCTGAGCTGTCAGAGGGTGCTTTTCTTTTTCTCTAGCCTTTTGAAGCTTGGTCTCACTTTAGCCCAGACTGACCTGGAACTCTCTGTCATCCTCCTACCTCAACCTCCCAAGTGATGGGACTAAAGATGTGTGCCACCATGCAGATAGATGTCTGCTTTTCTGTATTTACTTAAGAGTTGGTACATTTAGTATGTGTGATATTGGTAGGCTTGTTTGGTAGCTTTTCAAAATATTTTCATGTAGTGAGAAAAATAAGACTCAATTTTGGGGGCTGGAGAGATGGCTCCATAGTTAAAGGCACTTAGGAAAGCCCATTCTCTCTCTACCTGCCCCCCCATAAATAAATAAAATATTTAAAAAAGTTTTTTAAATGACTAGAGCTGGGCATGGTGGTGTAGCATTCAGTGAGGCAGAGGTAGGAGGATCGCTGTGAGTTCAAGGCCAGGCTGAGACTACATAGTGCATTCTAGGTCAGCCTGGGCTAGAGTGAGACTCTACCTTGAAAACAAATAAACAAACAAACATGACTGGAGCCAGGTGTAGTGGCCCATGCCTTTAATTCCTGCACTCAGGATGCTGAGGTAGGAGGATCTCGGCGAATTCCAGGCTGCAGTACGAGTTCCAGGTCAGCCTCAGCTAGAGTGAGAAGAAAACAAAGGCTAAATAAGCTAGTTAGGTGGTTATGTCATTAACCTTAGCAGGCAGGAGGCTGAGGTAGGAGGATTTCTGTGAGTTCAAGGCCAGCCTGGGCTACAGAGTGAGAGTTCCAGATCAGCTTGACCTAGTGTGAGCCCCTAAATCAAAGAGACAACCAAGGCCGGGCATGGTGGTGCACACCTTTAATCCCAGCCCTCGGGAGGCTGAGGTGGGAGGATCGCTGTGAAATCAAGGCCAGCCTGAGACTAAAGATTGAATTCCAGGTCAGCCTGGGCTGCAGTGAGACCCTACCTCGAAGAAACAAACAAGCAAACAAAAGAGAGACAAACGAAAAATGGCTAGGCTATAAAACATTTACATGTAATTTTAAGAACAGCTCTAGCTGGGCATAGTGACATCTGCCTATTATCAGTCCTTGCGACCTGGGTGGCTGAGGCTGGAAGTTTTAGTTGAAGATCCCAACCTGAGCAGCAAAGTAGAGTTCCTGTCTGGGAATACAAAGACGACAGAAAGCATAGCACAAAGCAAGCCCATCTCATCACAGCCGAGACGGAGAATACCGGGAGCACTTAGAAACGATTTTCCTCGTAGGGGTCCCCCCTCCCCTGATTTCTATGGTGATTGTTGTCTTTTATACTTTTACCTCTTAAATGTAGTTGTGTATGTCACATGCTTTGGTTTGAGTTAGACAACTTTGACTGGGGTCATCAAGGCTGGACAGGATCCTAGTGGTCACATAGTGTCGCAGTCTCGTGACTGTGACAGAAGCTCGGTCTTCACTTTGTGAAACTTGTCGGTTGGTCATGTAGCTGGTAATTCTTTCATTGCTGCAGAGCACTCTATGGTGGGTGTACACCACAGTTTACTAACCTTGCCCTACTGGGTCATGCTGAGTGTCTATAGCAGAAGAAAGACCGTTCCTGCCTAGGGACGAGGGTTCAATTTGGGGAAGTACAAGTATGAATTCCATTCTTTAACAGTAGAAATAGTCTTCAGCCATAAAGAAAAATGAAACATGGTACTTGTAAGAAAATCAGCAGGCCGGGCGTGGTAGCGGTGCACGCCTTTAATCCCAGCACTCGGGAGGCAGAGGTAGGAGAACCGCCATGAGTTTGAGGCCACTCTGAGATTCCATAGTGAATTCCAGGTCAGCCTGGGCCAGAGTGAGACCCTACCTCGAAAAACAAACAAACAAACAAACAAACAAAAATCAGCAGAACTGTAAATCATTGTTTACTGTGCACTTTCATATCTAGAGCCTGGATTTCGTTTTACGTATATGTACATGTATATGCCATGAAACTAGAAGACAGAACACAAGAGGGGGGTGTTGCAGTCAGGTTCGCATTTCTGGCAGAAGTCACTTGACCCAGAGCAGTTTTTGGGAAAAAGGGGTTGATTTTGGCTTACAGGCTTGAGGGGGAAGCTCCATGATGGCAGGGAAAACGATAGCATGAGCAGAGGGTGGACATCACCTCCTGGCCAACATCGGGTTGACAACAGGAATAGGAGAGTGTGCCAAACACTGGCAAGGGGAAACTGGCTATAACACCCATAAGCCTGACCCCAACAACACGCTGCCTCTATGAGGTGCTAATTCCCAAATCTCCATCAGCTGGGAACCTGGCATTCAGAACACCTAAGTTGATGGGGGACACCTGAATCAAAGCACCTCTGGGAGGAAGAGATCTTAAGGGAGAGGGCAGGGAAAAAGAAACAGGAATGGAGTACATGCGACATGACAGCACCGGGGAAGGAGTATTTAGGAGCAGCAAGGGGTATGACGGGACAGTGGGGGAGGGGACGGGCCAGAAGAAAGTACAGTGGCACATGTGTGTGAAGACATCCTCAGGAAACCTCAGTGTGTGTATTAACTTGAGAAACTAATGTTCGAAAGAGCTAACTTGGGCTGGAGAGATGGCTCAGGTAGTGCAAAGCCGAATAACCCGGGTTCAGTTCCCCAAACCACGTAAAGCTGGATGCCCAAAGTGGCACATGGACCTGGAGTTCATTTGCAGTGGCTGGACACTCTGGTGCTCCCATTCTTCTGTCTCCTCTGTCTGTCTCTGCTTGCAAATAAATAAATAAAATATTTTTTTAAAAAGAGACCTAACTTGATAACATGCTTGCAGCAATTAGCCAGTACTAGTTGATATAGTCATTATTAATCTCATGTCTTTAGACTTAATTTCACTAGGTACTCTCTCTTTTATCCACCCCAATGTTGCCTCAAAGTCCAGGATTTTCAGGGCATGGTGGCACACGCCTTTAATCCAGCACTTGGGAGGCAGAGATAGGAGAATTGTGAGTTCGAGGCTAGCCTGGGATTACATAGTGAATTTCAGGTCAGCCTGGAGATCCTACCCTGAAAAAGTCCACAACTTCAGAAGGAAAATCAGTTCTTGTTCAGACTCAGTTTTCCAAACACTTTTACTGGTCAGTGTGGTCCAAAGTCATGCATCCTGGTAGGATGTCTTGCCACCTCCGCATTGCTCTGTGCTGTAGTGTATCAGTTCTGGCTGGAAATGTCCATGTGCAGTGCTGTCCTGGAGACAGCTCTCCGGGTGTGGTTATCGTTGTGACTTGTTACAGCCAAAGGAAACACTGCGAGGCCAGCAGGGGGCAGCCAGGTGCACCCTCCCAGAGTCCTTGCCCAGTGGCCGCACAGGGTGAGCTCCTCCTTCCTGCGGGGTTTGTACTGCAGCTGAAGCCCTCTGTACAGACTGGGAGCGCTCTCTGCCGCAGCCTCTGCTAGCCCGCGCCAAGGAAAATGTGCTCTGCCTAAGCCATGCTGTTTGCAGAACAAGGGGTTCTTAGCCAAAAATGGTGGCAATGGCCCTGAAGTGTCAACTCGCAGATGCGACAAAGGCCAGTCTGACCAGCACGCCTTCCTCAAGACAGCTGGCTCAGGCCTGCTGTGTTCAGTGGTTTCTGCATGATGTTGTCAGGTGCATTTTACCTTAAAAAGTAATTTCAATAAATCTACAAATTAATTTTTTAATTTAAAAATTTTATTGTATAATTCACAGTATAAAGTTTACTTCAAGTACACAGTGAATTTTAATGTGTTTATAACACTGTGCAGTCAGCACTGAGGTCTAATTAAATTTTCATCCTCTCCCCAAATCTGTACTCATTTGGGGTCATTCTCTGTTCTTTTCTCCATTAAGTCTTCCTGTGGTCGCCCTGGTCAGTCACTAACCCCTTTCAACGTATTTTCACTTTATTTCACCTCTGATGTCATAAGGTGGCGCTTCCAAGCTACAGGTGCCATGCATTCAGCGTGAGCGAGAGCGAGAGTGAGAGCGCGTGTGCCGCTCTGCAGCAGGAGCCGCGGCCCCTTCTGTTGAGCTGTTGAATGAAGGAGCTCCTGAGGCCTTACCGACTCATGGAAGCCGCCCAGTGAGGATGCTGTTTGTTGGTTAACATTCGCCCTGTCATGGGACCCTGATTTGTTGGAAGATAGAGACTCATGTAGAGAGTGGGTGAGTTCCAGGGAGGTGACTACACAGTTGCCATGTTTGGATCTAGGGACAGGAAAAAAAGAATAGGTTATTAGGAGGTGAAAGCAAGAACTTGAGTGAAGGCCACTTACTTAAAAAGCTTGGCATCAGACATGTTTCAAACTTCAGAGGTATTTTTTTCCCTTTGAGGGAGGGTCTCACTCTAGCCCCCACTGACCTGGAATTCACTATGTAGTCTCAGGATGGCCTCGAACTCACTGCAGTCCTCCTACCTCTGCCTCCAAGTGCTGGGATTAAAGGCGTGCACCACCACACCAAGCCCCCTCTTTTTTGTATGTGTGTGTTTCTTTTTAAAGATTTATTTTTATTAGAGACAGGGCAGGGGAGAGAATGAGCGTGCCAGGGCCTCTAGCCACTGCAGATGAACTCCAGACACATGCCCCATCATGTGCATCTGGCATACATGGGACCTGGAGAATCAAACCTGGGTCCTTAAGCTTCGCAGGCCTACGCCTTAACCGCTAAGCCATCTCTCCAGCCCTCCTTTTTTTAAAACCATTTTTTCAATTTTATTTATTTATTTATTTGACAGAGAAAGAGGGGGAGAAAGAGAGAATGGGTGCGCCAGGGCCTCCAGCCACTGCAAACAAACTCCAGATGCATGTGCCCCCTTGTGCATCTGGCTAATGTGGGTCCTGGGGAATTGAACCTGGGTCCTTCGTCTTTGCAGGCAAATGCCTTAACTGCTAAGCCATCCCTCCAGCCCTGTTTTCTGTTTTTTGAGGTAGTGTCTTACTCTAGCCCAGGCAGACCTGGGACTCATTACGTAGTCCCAGACTGGTTTTGGACTCACAGCGATCTCCCTACCTCTGCTTCCTGAGTGCTGGGATTAAAGGCCTGTGCCATCATGCCCAGCTGATATTAGAGTTTTTAAGACTTTCTGCCAGTTAAGCATTCCTGATAAATTATAAATCTGAAGTGCTACAAAATCTGGAATGTTTTGATTGTATGAATAGCTTTTTTTTAAAAAATCCTTAACATGGGTATGACATACAAAATAAATAAAAAGTGAATATGCACATGAATTTATAGTGGATAGGAAACTAACATTTCTAGAAATAGAAAATTCTAAGGGAAAGGCTGTTTTGTTTGCTTTGAACCGTGTGTGAATGGAAATCTAGTTTATTCAGAGATTGAAGCAGTAAACGTCGTGCTGGGTGTGTGTCCTGCTGCTGAGCGCCATTGCCAGCCTCATGTGTTCACTCAAATGTCCAAGTCGGGCTGGAGAGATGGCTTAGCGGTTACGCGCTTGCCTGTGAAACCTAAGGAACCCGGTTCGAGGCTCGATTCCCCAGGACCCACATTAGCCAGATGCACAAGGGGCGCATGTGTCTGGAGTTCGTTTGCAGTGGCTGGAGGCCCTGGCGTGCCCATTCTCTCTCTCTCTGTGTCTGTCGCTCTCAAATAAATAAATAAAAATAAAAAAGTCCCAAGTCGTTGTCAGTTCTTGTGCATTTGAAATACATTCTTCTTATTTTTTATTTATTTATTTATTTTTATTTTTATTTTTATTTTTTGAGCTAAGATATCTGTAGAGCTCAGGCTGACCTGGAATTCACTACGTAGTCTCAGGGTGGCCTCGAATTCACTGAGATCTTCCTACCTCTGCCTCCTGAGTGCTGAGATTAAAGGCATGTGCCACCATGCCTGGCTTCTTTTTTATTTAAAGTACATATATATTTTTTAAAAATCCAGAGATTTTATTTATTTATGAGAGAGCCCACATGTGAAAGGAGGTGAGAGAGGGAGAGACTGAGCACACCTGGGCCGCCAGCCGCTGCAAACAAACTCCAGATGCACTTGCTGCCATGTGCATCTGGCTTACGTGGGTCCTGGGAATTGAACCTGGGTCCTTTGGCTTTGTAGGCAAGCTCCTTAACCGCTAAGCCATCTCTCCAGCCCTAATATAGGGCTTAGTGGTTAAGGCACTTGCCTGCAAAGCCAAAGGACCCAGGTTCAATTCCCCAGGACCCACGTAAGTCAGATGTACATGATGGCACATACGTCTGGAGTTTGTTTGCAGTGGCTGGAGGCCCTGGTATGCCCATTCTGTCTCTCTTTCTCCCCTCTTCTCTCTGCCTCTATAATAAGAAATAGTTTTTAAATTAAATTTATTTATTTGTAAGCAGAGAGACAGATAGAGAATGGGCATGCCAGGGCCTCTAGCCACTGCAAACGAACTCCAGACACATGTGCCCCTGTACATCTGGCTTACGTGGGTCCTGGGGAATCGAACCTGGGTCATTCGGCTTTGCGGTCAAATGCCTTTACCATTAAGCCATCTCTCCAGCCCCAAGAAATATTTTTATTTATTTAATAAATAAAGAGAGAGAAATAGGAAATAGAGAATGGGTACTCCAGGGCCTCTAGCTGCTGCAAATGAACTTCCAGACGCATTCACTGCCATGTGCATCTGGCTTACATGGGTACTCGGGAATTGAACCTGGGTCCCTAGGCCTAGCAGGCAAGCACCTTGACTGGTAAGCCATCTCTCCAGTCCTATTTTAAAAAATAAATTATTTCTTTGCAAGCAGAGTGAAACAGAAAAAAAAAAAAAAAAGGAGGGGGGAGAGAATGGGTGTGCCACGGCCAATAGCGCTGCAAATGAACTCCCGATGCATGTGCCACTTTGTGCATATGGCTTTATGTGGGTACTGGGGAATCAAACCTGGGTCATTGGGCTTTGTAGGTAAGCACCTTAACCACTAAGCCATCTCGCCAGCGCTGTATTCTCATTTTAATGTTAACACAGTTTGTAAACAAATGAGATATTTTTGGATGTTGGGAATTACTATGGCAAATGACTTGTATTCAGGAGAAAGCACTAGCTCTGACAGGCGCCCTTGTCCTTGTCCTTGTCCTTGTCTCCCAGGAATCGTACGAGATGCTGCTCTCCATTGGGATGCTCATGCTGTCGGCCACACAGGTCTACACCATCTTGACTGTCCAGCTCTTTGCATTCCTAAACTTACTGCCTGTAGAAGCGGACATTTTAGCAGTAAGTACAATAGAATTTATTCATGTCTAAAATCTTCTCTTTTTAAAACAATATTTATTTGCAAGGGGAGAGACAGAGAGAGAGAGAGGGAGGGAGGGAGGGAGGGAGGGAGGGAGGGAGGAGGGAGGGAATGACTGGATGTGCCAGGGCCTCCAGCCACTGCAAATGAACTCCAGATATATGCACCACTTTGTGCATCTGCCTTTACATGGGTACTGGGCACTCAAACTCAGGTTGTTAGGCATTACAGGCAAGTGCCTTACTCACTGAGCTATCTTTTCTGCCCTAAAACCATGTCTTAAATGCTTCCAAAAATGTTCTGACTATAAGGGGTTTACTTACAAACATACCAAAGTATATATAGTTACTTGAAAGTGGAGTTTCTTAGCCATTTTCTGTTGCTCAATAGCTAATGTAAGTTTATACCTGATAAGTGATGCTGCTTTTCAGAATATATGCACCTACTAAAATGTGTTGTTTATGCAGAATCTTATGGATTTCCTTAGTACCTAGTATACTTCTTCTTTAGTTTCTCTTTTGGGTCTTGCTTTGTAGCTGTGAAAATCCTCAAACTCACAATCCTCCTGACTGCTGGGATTCTAGGTGTGTGCCACCCCAACTTTAGCTTCTTCTCTTCTCTTCTCTTCTCTTCTCTTCTCTTCTCTTCTCCTCTCCTCTCCTCTCCTCTCCCCTCCTCTCCCCTCCTCTCCCCTCCTCTCCTCTCCTCTCCCCTCCGTCTCCTCTCCTCTCCCCTCCTCTCCTCTCCTCTCCCCTCCTCTCCCTGCCTCTCCCCCTCCTCTCCCCTCCTCTCCCCCTCCTCTCCCCTCCTCTCTCCTCTCCTCTCCCTCCTCTCCCCTCCTCTCCCCTGCCTCCTCCTCTCCTCTCCCCTCCTCTCCTCTCCTCTCCCCTCCTCTCCTCTCCTCTCCCCTCCTCTCTCCCCTCCTCTCTCCCCTCCTCTCCCCTCCTCTCCCCTCCTCTCCCCTCCTCTCCTCTCCTCTCCTCTCCTCTCCTCTCCTCTCCTCTCCTCTCCTCTCCCCTCCTCTCCCCTCCTCTCCCCTCCTCTCCCCTCCTCTCCCTCCTCTCCCCTCCTCTCCTCTCCTCTCCTCTCCTCTCCTCTCCCCTCCTCTCCCCCTCCTCTCCCCTCCTCTCCCCTCCTCTCCCCTCCTCTCCCCTCCTCTCCCCTCCTCTCTCCTCTCCTCTCCTCTCCTCTCCTCCTCCTCTCCTCTCCCTCCTCTCCCCTCCTCTCCCCTCCTCTCCCCTCCTCTCCCCTCCTCTCCCCTCCTCTCCCCTCCTCTCCCCTCCTCTCCTCTCCTCTCCTCTCCTCTCCTCTCCTCTCCTCTCCCCTCCTCTCCCCTCCTCTCCCCTCCTCTCCCCTCCTCTCCCCTCCTCTCCCCTCCTCTCCCCTCCTCTCCCCTCCTCTCCTCTCCTCTCCTCTCCTCTCCCCTCCTCTCCCCTCCTCTCCCCTCCTCTCCCCTCCTCTCCCCTCCTCTCCCCTCCTCTCCCCTCCTCTCCTCTCCTCTCCTCTCCTCTCCTCTCCTCTCCTCTCCCCTCCTCTCCCCTCCTCTCCCCTCCTCTCCCCTCCTCTCCCCTCCTCTCCCCTCCTCTCCCCTCCTCTCCCCTCCTCTCCCCTCCTCTCCCCTCCTCTCCCCTCCTCTCCCCTCCTCTCCCCTCCTCTCCTCTCCTCTCCTCTCCTCTCCTCTCCTCTCCTCTCCTCTCCTCTCCCTTCCTCTCCCCTCCTCTCCCCTCCTCTCCCCTCTTCTCCCCTCCTCTCCTCTCTTTTCCCCACCTCTTCTCTCCTCTCCCTTTTTTTTTTTTCTCTTCTTTTCTTACATAGGCTAAGACCATTCTTACCACCCTTGGTAGAGTTAGTTCACACTTTTTTTTGGTCTTTTTGTGGGGTGGGTTTCAAGGTAGGGTTTCACTGTCGCCCAGGCTGACCTTGAATTCACTATGTAGTCTCAAGGTCGCCTTGAACTCACAGCATTCCACCTATCTCTGCCTCACAAGTGATGGATTAAAGGCATGTGTCACCACACCCAGCTTCTTTTTCTTGTCTACCCATCATTTATTTTCTTTCTCTATCTCTCCCTTTTTTAAAAATTTATATTTTTTATTGATAACTTCCATAATTGTAAGCAATAACCCATGGTCATTCCCTCCCTCCCCCCACTTGCCCCTTAGAAACTCCGCTCCCCATTATATCCCCTCCCCCTCTCAATCAGTCTCTCTTTTATTTTAATGTCATGATCTTTTTCTTCCTATTATGATGGTCTTGTGTAGGTAGTGTCAGGCACTGTGAGGTCATGGATATCCAGGCCATTTTGTGTCTGGAGGAACACATTGTAAGGAGTCCTACCCTTCCTTTGGCTCTTACATTCTTTCTGCCACCTCTTCCACAATAGACCGTGAGCCTTGGAAGCTGTGATAAAGATATTTCAGTGCTGAGCACTCCTGTCACTTCTTCCCTGCACCATGATGCCTTCTGAGTCATCCCAAGGTCACTGCCATCTGAAAAGAGTAGGTTCTCTAACCAAAAGTGAGAGTAGCATTAATATATGGGTATGAACATTAAGAGAAGTGTTTACTGGGCAGTTTGGTGAGCATAGTATATACATTTAGCCAGACAGCAGCAGACGTTATGCCCCTAGGGCTCATGACTACCCCTGCTGTAGGTTTTCAGTATCAGGGATATATCCCCTCCCATGAAGCGGGCCTCCAGTCCAATTAGAGAGTGGTTGGTTTCCCCCATAACAGACATGTCACTGTTGCACCCGTTGTTTCATTTGGCCTGGCTGGCCAAATTTAAGGCTTGCAGTGTCCACTGTTGAGTATCTTCACTGCTGATTTCTCTCTCTCCCATTGAACTGCATGCAGCATGGCTTTTTCCAGCTTTCTGTCAGCTGGTCGACAGGGAGGAGGTTTTCAGCTCAGCTCCAGTAGGATTTCTCAGTGACCTTGCAGTCCAAGTATGTGGAGTCTTCAACAATAGGGTCTTACCATTATTCCTACTGGGAAACCAAGGGCCTCAGCAATAATGTTTTGGGGGCATCAGGGACAACTGTGGCCAACAACTCACTGGAAGGTATCCCATCCCTGGCACTGAAAATTTTCTAGTAACAATCTATGGCTCCAGAGTGTTCCATTGTCCAGAAAAAGTAGGTTTCCATATGACATAGTTATATCCTCTTGGATTTTGATTAGCCCTCCCTTCACCTTTCCTTTACTCAGTCTCTTCCCCTAATGTCACTTAGGCCTTTTCACCCCTATTAATCTGTTCTTTTACTTACATATATATAATACCATCCTATTAAGTCCCTGCCCACTCCCTCCCATTCTATTCCCTTTATATCTGCTTTCTAGCTTACTGGACTCTGCTACTGAGTTTTATTCCTACTCACATAGAAGTCCAATCATTTGTACTTAGGATCCACATATGAGAGAGAACATGTGACATTTGGCTTTCTGGGCCCGGGTTACTAAGTATAATCCTTTCCAGATCCATCCATTTCCTGTGAATTTCATAACTTCATTTTCCTTTATTGCTGAGTAGAACTCCATTGTGTAAATGTGCCACATCTTCATTATCCACTTATCAGTTGATTCCATTTCCTAGCTATTGTGACTAGAGTGGCAATAAACATGGTTGAGCAAGTATCTCTAAGGTAGTGAGGTGAGTCCTTAGGATATATGTCTAGGAGTGCTATGGCTGGATTATATGGTAAATCTATTTTTAGCTGTCTCAGGAACCTCCATATTGATTTCCACAATGGCTAAACCAGATTGCATTCCCACCAACAGTGTAGAAGGGTTCCTCTTTTTCCACATCCTTGCTGGCATTTATGGTCATTTGTTTTCATGATGGTAGCCATTCTGACAGGAGTGAGATGGAATCTCAATGTAGTTTTAATCTGCATTTCCCTGATGGCTAGGGATGTAGAACATTTTTCTAGATGTTTATATGCCATGTCCATTTCTTTTTTGAGAACTCTGTTTAGTTCCATAGCCCATTTTTTTAATTGGGTTGTTTGATTTCTTATTATTTAGTTTTTTGAGTTCTTTGTATATCCTAGATATTAATCATCTGTCAGATGTATAGCTGGCAAAGATTTTCCCCCATTGTCTAGGTTGCCCTTTGCTGTATTCACAGTGTCCTTTGCTGTACAAAAGCTTTGGTATTTCATGAGGTTGATCTGTGGTTTTATTTCCTGAGCAATTGGGGTTATATTCAGAAAGTCTTTGCCAAGACCAATATGTTGAAAGGTTTCCCCTACTTTTTCCTCTAGTAGTTTCAGAGTTTCAGATCTGATGTTAAGGTCTTTAATCCATTTGGACTTAATTCTTGTGCATGGAGAGAGATAAGGATCTACTTCATCCTTCTGCAGATACATATCCAGTTTTCCTAGTAACATTTGCTGAAGAGGCTGTCCTTTCTCCAATGAGTATTTTTGTTGAAGATCAGGTGGCTTTAGCTACCTGCATTTACATCTGGGTCCTCTATTCTGTTCCATTGATCCACATGCCTGTTTTTGTGCCAGTACCATGCTGTTTTTGTTACTATGGCTCTGTAGTATAGGTTAAAATCAGGTATGGTGATACCACCAGCCTTATTTTTGTTGCTCAAAATTATTTAGTTATTCAAGGTTTTTTTGTGCTTCCAAATGAATTTTTGGACTGTTTTTTCTATTTCCATGAAGAATGCAATTGGAATTTTAATGGGGATTGCATTAAATGTGTAGATTGCTTCTGGTAAGATTGCCATTTTTATAATATTGATTCTTTCGATCCAAGAACAAGGGATGTCTTTCCATTTCCTATTGATTCTGCAATTTCTCACTTGAGTGTTTTAATGTTTTCCTTGTAGAGATCCTTCACTTCCTTGGTTAGGTTTATTCCAAGGTAGTTTATTTATTTATTTTATTTATTTATTTTGAGACAATTGTGAATGAGAGTGATTTTCTGATTTCATCCTCTGTGTGTTTGTTGTTAGCATATTATAGGAAGGCTCCTGATTTCTGTGTTTATTTTGTATCCTGCTACATGGTTATAAGTATTTATCAGCTCTTAACAGTTTGCTGGTAGAGTCTTTAGGATCCTTTATGTATAGAATCATGTCATCTGCAAACAGTGATCTCTTCCTTTCCAATTTGTATCCCTTTTATGTGTGTCTCTTGTCTTACTGCTATGGCTAAGACTTCCAGTACTATATTAAATAAAAGTGGGGACAGTGGACACCCTTGTCGTGTTCCTGATTTTAGTGGAAAAGCTTTAAGTTTTTCTCCATTTAGTATTATGTTGGATATAGGTTTGTCATAAATAGCTTTTATTATGTTGAAATATGTTTCTTCTTTTCCCAATCTCTGTAGGACTTTTTCTTTTCTTTCTTTAGTTGGTTTTTCGAGGTGGGGCCTTGCTCTAGCTCAGGCTGACCTGCTATTCGCTATGTAGCCTCAGGTTGGCCTTGAACTCTCGGCAATCCTCCTACCTCTGCCTCCTGAGTGCTAGGATTAAAGGCGTGCACCACCACACCCCTCCCCCTTTTGAGGTAGGGTCTTGCTATAGCCCAGGCTGACCTGGAATTATACTCAGGTTGGCCTTGAACTCACAGTGATCCTCCTACCTAAGCCTCTGAGTGCTGGGATTAAAGGTGTGCAACAACATGCTGCCAGAGAGAGTGAGACAGTGGTCATACCAGGGCCTCCAGCTAGTGCAAATGAACTCCACCAGACCCATGCACCCCTGTGCATATGGCTTTATGTGGATACTGGGGAATCAAACTCAGGTCATTAGGCTTTACAGGCAAGCACCTTAACCACTAAGCCATCTCTCCAGCCCTCTCTCTCCCTTTCTCATTTCTGTTTCTTTTCAGTGTCTTGAAGCAGTATCTCATGTAGTCTAGGCTGGCCTTGAACTCCTCATCCGCCTGCCTGGACCTCTCAGGTGCTGGGATCACAGGCATGCGCCATCACGTCCACTTCTAGTGCTGTTGCACTTCTGGAGATTGTAAGGTCTGGCTTTTTAAAAAAATATATTTATTTAAGAGAGAGAAAGAAGCAGAAAGAGAGAAAGGGGAGGGGGCAGCTAGAGAGAGTGGGTGCATCAGGGTCTCCAGCCACAGCTCACAAAGTGGCACATGACTTTTATCTCCTATTCTACACCAGTAAATAAAAAACAAAATTAAATGAACACTAATGAGCCAGAAGAGAACACAGTGGTCCTATCTTTGTTGTTGAAAAGAAAAAAGTCCTTAGATAAGACTGTTGTACTAAACATGAGTCTTCTCTTGGCTATGTCTTTGCTATACACTGGAAGTGTATAGATTTTAGCGTCCCCAGTTTTGTAAAGGTAGAAAAAGGAGAATTCTCTCTCTCTCTGTAATCTGGGTCTTTGCTGAAGGTTTATTGTTTTACTTTCTGGCTATAGCTGATTTGTTTGATGCTACTAGATAAGAAATGGAGACTAGAGTCATGGATCTGGTGTGGTGCCAGCCATGCATATGCATATTGTGCCACTTTTGGAAGAGTCTTGGATCCCTGCAGACCTGCGAGAGTCCTGTATACTGTAGCCCTGAAGACAGAGCAATTCTTACAGTCCATGTGAGATTTTTCACTCTCAGTATGAAGCTCGACTGGTAGATGGATTTATGATTTTTTTCCTGGGGTAGTCTGGATATTTTTGAGGTGGAACAGAACAGTGCATTGCTATTCATATTTCTCCTCTAACTTGGTCCCCACACCCTTGGAATATTCTTGGGTCTGAAATGAGCCGGAGGAGTTATGGATGGATCACGGAGAGAGGTTTTCCTCACCCTCCTCTCTCTCGGACTTCTCTGACGCCCTTTTGTTTTCCAGGCCAATCCCTGTTTGTCTTCTTTTCTCTGTGTAGCTGGGGTTGACTGTTGCTCGGTGGTCCTGTGTGCTGCGCTGGATGTTGAGTGGACTACACTGACACTCCTAGTTGTGTGGTTCAGTCATTGCCCTTTGCACTGTTAAGTGCCTCAGTTTGTGTTTCTGTCATTTGGAGGTCATGGTGATAATTGAGACCCAGCTTACAGAGCAGTGTCTCTGCTTGGAAAGTGCTTTGTACACTGTGTGGTCTTCACTGTAACGATTCTCTGGACACCTGTCCCCTCCCCTGAGAAGATGGTCACTGCTGGAGCTGAGCTTTTTCTCTCAGTCCCTTTTGTCAGCACTTTCCCTGTTGCTTATGTGGCACATATGGAAGCATGCTCATGCCTCTAGTGAAGGAGCCACCATGGGAGCTGTCGCCCCTGCACCCACGGAGAGAAGAGGCTGCTGGGGAGGACTGGAGTGGGGCTCCCCGTGCTTGCTGACCTACAGCAGACAGCTGTCCATCTGCATGTGTGGCCTGATCCTGATCCGGGCTTTGGACTAGTCAAAGGTTACTTGCTCTTTGTTTTTCTCCAGGCGCTGATCAGTGAGAAGAAGAACTGTCTTGCTTTGTTCCACTCTTTAAATATGCATTGAAACGCATGTGTTCTGTACGTTACTTCTGGCTTATAGCCTTATAGCCTGTTATGCTTCTAATACAGACAGATTTCACCTGCGTTGAAGTTGCTTGTTTACTACTGTGGTATTTTGAACAGATTTTCCCCAATAGATTCGGGAGCTTTATTCAAGCTTGTAAGTTGGTGTCCCCATGGTGGATCCTAGGGTCCAGCCCTAAGGTGTGTTTAAGGGTGGATGTGGAATTCCACCTTAAAGATGCAGTGTGCCGGAGCTTTGCCTGGGTTCCTGGAGTGCTTGCTTATGGTGCTGGCGGCAGTCTTTCTCTCTGTAGACCTGTGGACGGGGCCAGCTCGCTCTGGGTCTGTCAGCTTCAACAAACCCTGTTCCTCCCATATACTGGGCCCGGTTGGGAAGTTCATCCTGGCAATGTGAAGTTGCCGCTACAACTGTCTTTGTGTAGTTCATCCATCACCCTTTTTCCTCTTGTTTTCTGTATAGCAGGTTGAACATTATTAAATGATACAGCCGGCTAACTCCACAGTTATATCATTACTGTTATCATTATTACTGTATCGTTATTTATTCAGTGATACAGCAGGCTAACTCAACAGTTATATTGTTATATCACTATTATCATTATTACTGTATCGTTAGTTATTCAGTGATACAGCAGGCTAACTCAACAGTTATATCGTTATATCATTATTACTGTATCGTTAGTTATTCAGTGATACAGCAAGCTAACTCCATAGTTATATAGTCATATTACTATTATCCTTATTACTGTCTTACTATTTATTTAATGATACAGCAGGATAACTCCAGTTATATCATTACTATTATCATCTTTTTATTTTATTTTATTACTATTTTATTATTTTTTGTGATGCTGGAGATTGAACCGTGGCATGTTAGGTAAGGCTGTATCTCTGAGCTGTATCCCTAGCCCTGTGCATTTTGGAAAAGCAGTCCTGTGTCTTGTTATGTGGAAGACTTAAGTTCTGCAGCACAAGAGCCACTGTCTGTCTGGAAGTGGAGGTTGTGGATGTGTAGGAAGACCTTTATCTCTCTGTTCACCTGTGTAGTTCAGCTTGTTTATTCCTGTGTAAAAACCTTCAGCTGAAATAAAAAGTTACAGTGCTGTACAAGTTTGATTTGTGCTGATTCCTACCCTGCGGAAAAGTCACCTAGCACTGTGAAATCCCATGTCTCCTATTAAATCAGACCCTTACAATATAAAAAAAAAAATAACTCTTCAGCTAGAAAATGATTTATTTAGATGATTGCTTAGTAGGAAATTACCTGTGGGAACAATTCAGAAATCAGGAGATTGTATAATGTTACAGAATTGTTGGTATTTGATAATGCGTGTACTCAGAATAAATGTTAAATGGTTTATATGTTATATATTAGTGTTTTAGGGCTAGAGAGATGGCTTAGCAGTTAAGGCATTTGCCTGAAAAGCCTAAGGACCCAGGTTGATTCTCCAGGACCCACATAAGCCAGATGCACAAGGGGCACACACATTTGGAGTTCGTTTGCAGTGGCTGGAGGCCCTGGCCCACCCATTCTCTCCCTGTCTGCCTCTCTTCTCTCTATCTCTCTGCTTACAAATAAATAAATTAATTAAAAAATTACATATTAGTGTTTTAGTGGATATACTTTTACAAATCTGATTTTTTGGGCTAAGCTGAAGTAGTAAATCAAAATTATAAAAACAATAACTTGTACTATTTAATCACAAACCATTTAAAATGTCGTATGTAAGTTGTTTTAACTTGACTGTTTTTAATTTCGTATTTAGTATAACTTTGAAAATGCATCTCAGACATTTGAAGATCTTCCTGCAAGGTTTGGTTATAGACTACCAGCTGAAGGTTTGAAGGTAAGAAAATAGTACTACAGTAAAGGAATAAGGTATTTCATAAGGTGAATTTTATGTTTATATACCTATTTGGAGAGTTAAAGTATTTATTACTATAAAGCTTAAAACTCAGTTACTTGAAAAGGGTAAACACTATTCAAGCCAAGCATGCTGGTAAATGCCTGTAAACCCAGCACTTGGGAGACTGAGGCAGCACGATTGTGAGTTAGGGGTCAGTCTGAGCTACATAGTTGGTCTGAGACCAGCCTGGGCTTCAGTGAGGCCCTATGTTTGAAAATACAAGAACAACAAAAGCTATTCACAAGGCATTGGCTGGGAATGTAGCTTAGTGGCATAGTGCTTGCTGGCAGGGGTTTGATCCTCAGTAACCACACACAAAAATGCACACATATGTGATGCCCTGGGTACACTCAGGAGGCAGAGGTAGGAGGATCACTGTGAGTTCAAGGCCACCCTGAGACTACATGGTGAATTCCAGGTCAGCCTGGACTAGAGTGAGACCCTACCTTGAAGAACCAAAATATATATACATATGGGCTGGAGAGATGGCTTGTTGGCTAAGGTGCGGCCTGCAAAGCCAAACAACCCAGGTTTAATTCCCTAGGACCCATGAAAGCCAGATGCTCATGATGACATATGTGTGTGTTCATTTTCAGCAGCTAGAAGCCGTGGCACATCCATTCTCTCTCTCTCTCTTTTTCTGCCTTTTTTTCCTCTCTTTCAAATAAATAAAAACATTTAAAAATGTATTGCAGTGGCTTCTGTCTGTAGTATGCACCTGTTTGCACACTTACACACAAACATTAACAGGAAATTGAAACTCACCTATGGGAATCAAGGTCCTTTGGCTTTGCAGGTAAACGCCTTAACTGCTAAGCCATCTCTCCAGCTCTCTGTCTGTCTCTTTACCTCTCTCTCTCAAATAAATAAATTAAATTTTAAAAAATGTTAAAAAAAAAAAAGACTGAATTTACTTTAAAAACACCAAGTGGCCGGGCGTGGTGGCGCACGCCTTTAATCCCAGCACTTGGAAGGCAGAGGTAGGAGGATCGCTGTGAGTTTGAGGCCACCATGAGACTACATAGTGAATTCCAGGTCACCCTGGGCTAGAGCGAGACCCTACCTCGAAAAACCAACCGAACAAACAAACCAACAAACAAAAAACCCACCAAGTGCTTATGAAGCAGATACTACTTCGGAATTTCCAGGGTTTTGCACTGTTGTAAGCTACCAATTTATACATCCAGCATAATGGAAGCAAGGCAGAGATCTGCAGACGTTAGCTGACTGAGTGAGTGAAACAGAGGAATAACTTATTACCAATTCTTTTTCAGGGTTTTTTGATTAACTCAAAGCCAGAGAATGCCTGTGAACCCATTGTGCCTCCCCCGCTAACAGACAACTCAACGGGTTCTTTCATCGTGTTGATTAGAAGGCTTGATTGCAATTTTGATATAAAGGTACTATTTTCTCTTTGACATTATTAAATTGCTGTTTAATTATATAATTTAAATTCTCTCCTTTTCAGGAAAAAATCTGAGCCAGTATACAAATTTATTCAGATATTTTTCCTTTTCTCTTTTTTGCTTGGTTTTTCAAGGTGGGATTTCACTCTAGCCCAGGCTGACCTGGAATTCTCTCAGTAGTCTCAGGGTGGCCTCAAACTCACAGCGCTCCTCCTACCTCTGCCTCCTGAGTGCTGGGATTAAAGATGTGCACCATCATGCCTAGCTTTCAGATTTTATTTTAAAAAAGGAAGGAGTGATTCCAGGCCAAGGAAAAGAAAAAGGAAATGGCAAAGGCAAAAAAGGCTGGAAGCCCTTTTCCATTAAGCTTTTAGGGGCAAAGGGGAGATGCCATGGTGATACACCATATAAGACTGAAAATGAACACACCTGATGAGCATTTAAACCACTGCTGCTGGTTCTAGCAATTTCCAGTGTGTGCTGGGCATGTTGAACTGTGCTTTGATAGAGGACTCTTACTTGATCTAGTGTAGGGATGGAAACTTCACCCTTCAACTGGCCTCAGCCCTTCCAGTATCTGTAAAATGCTGACTGCTGTCTGCACTAACATTGGGATTTCTTCTGTCTTTAAAGTGGAGGAAGTGGACATTTTACATAGTCAACAGTTCACTGTAGAACTTCTCTCATTATTAGTAAAAGGACCATTCCTTAGCCCAGTTATGTCAGATAGGGTTTATTTGAGCTATTCTAAAGGTATGCTTTTTATTTCTTTTAAATACTTTTATTTATCAGAGAGAGAGAGAGAGAGAGAATATGAAAAGGGCCTCTTGCTACAACTTTTTTGCACCTATTTTGGATTGTGCCTGGCCACAGAACCATGTTGAGGCTCCAGCCTTGGTTTTTCTTTCACTGATAGCTCAGAGCTCCATCTCACAGACCAGACACATCATTTTCTCATATTTTAAGAAGCTGATCATGGATGATTTGTCTCCTCAGTAGGAAAGGTTGCCCTGATTGTACGGACTGTGAATTTTGACAGTTAACATTCATGACATGGGAAAAATGACATCTCTATAAGCTCATTAAAGGAATAAATGATTGATGGAAAGGGGTTTGAAAATGTAGAGAACTTTGTACACGATAAATAGCATTATTATTGTGTATTAGTTCCACATTTAGACCCTAAGTTGTCTTCTATTGGGAAGTAAATTACAGATTGAAATCATATCTAGACTGCTTCTTAGAGTTGTTTGTGTGGTTTTTATTTATTTATTTATTTTGGTTTTTCAAGGTAGGGTCTCACTTTAGCCAAGGCTGACCTGGAATTCACTATTTTTTTTTTTTGAATTTTTTTGGTATAATGGCTCAGTTAAAAGACCTGAGATTATGGGGTTGTTTAAATATCATTGAGATTTATTTAAAAAGAAAACTGTGGGGGACTTTTATTTATTTATTTTGGTTTTTCGAGATAGGGTCTCACTCTAGCCCAGGCTGACCTGGAATTCACTATGTATTCTCAGGGTGGCCTCAAATTTACAGCGATCCTCCTACTTCTGCCTCCCGAGTGCTGGGATTAAAAGCATGTGCCACCATCCCTGGCCTATGGGGACTTTTAAAGTTGGAGTGAGTGCATTTGATTTTATATCATGTGTGGTTATCAGTTTATGGGGGCCAGGGGCAGAATGTGGTGGTTTGATTCAGGTGTCCCCCATAAACGTAGGTGTTCTGAATGTAATGTCCCCAGTTGAAGGCAATTTGGGAATTAATGCCTCTGGGAGGCAGTGTATTGGTGGCGGCAGGCTTATGGATATGATATGATATGATATGATATTATATTTATATATTATATAGTAGCCTTTGCTAGTGTTTGGCACACTCTCCTGTTGCTGTTTTCACCTGATGTTGGCAAGGGGTATGTCCACCTTCTGCTCATGCCATCGTTTTCCCTTGCCACCGTGGAGCTTCCCTCTCAAGTCTGTAAACCAAAATAAACCCTTTTTCTCACAAGCTGCTCTTGGTCAGGTGATTTCTGCCAGCAATGTGAACCTGACTGCAACAAAAGGTTATAGTCTCATATCCCTTCTCCTCCGTCCCACTTTTCCTGAGGGCTCTCCTTAGTGGGGTTGCTGGTATTCGCTGTTAGATTGAGCCTCAAGTGGTCTCTGTGGGTAGGGCTGTGACTCAGAATATTCCTATACCCCTGTGGCTCTTACATTCTTCCTGTCCCCTCTTTCTTCATGATCCCTGAGCCTTAGTGGGTTTGTTAGCAGTCTGGTTTAGTGATAAGTTCTCTGCAGGCTCTAAGTTTCTGGTTAGATGTGTTTTGATTGATGACGATATCTGTTGCCTTTCCCCTGGAGCTGGTTGTTAGGTTAGCAGTGGGAGCTATACTCGTGTCAATGCTTCCTCTGCAATTTCTGTGAGTCCTGGAAGATGTGGTATAAGTGGCCCATCTTATGATAGGCAGTTGGCTATCTTCTTTTTGTTGTTGTTGTACTGATGGATTTTGGATCTCCTGAGCATTCTCTGCCATCTTCATGCTTTGGGAGAAGGGATTATTGTGCTGAATCTAGTCCCTGTTTTTGGCAAAGGTCCTATTCCAACATCTTGACCAGAAGTCCAAGATTTTTAAAATGTTTTTTTATTCTCAAAAAAATTTTTTTTTGTTTATTTTCATTTATCTATTTGAGAATGACAGATAAACAGAGAGAGAAAGAGGCAGAGAGAGAGAGGGGGAGAGAGAGAGTGCATATGCCAGGACCTCCAGCCACTGCAAACAAACTCCAGATGCATGTGCCACCTTGTACATCTGGCTTATGTGGGTCCTGGGGAATCGAGCCTTGAACCAGGGTCCTTAGGCTTCACAGGCAAGTGCTTAACCACTAAGCAATCTCTCCAGCCCCTAAGATTTTTTTTTTATTTCTGTGAAGAATGATGTTGGAATTTTTATGGGGATTGTGCTCAATCTATGGATAATGGTGGTTTTTATTTTTTATTTTATTTATTTATTTTGGTAAGACACCCATTTCCACAATGTCTGTTCTTCCTATCCATGAGCATGGGGTGTCTATTTCCTTAGGTTTTCTTCAATTTCTCTTTTGTGTGTTTGAAAGTCTTTCCTTTTCTTGGTTAGGTTTATTTCGGAGGTTTTTTTTTTATTGTTTTTAATCATTTTCTTTATTTATTTATTAGATACCGAGGGACAGCGAGAGAGAGGGAGAGAGAATGGGCATACCAGGGCCTCTAGCCACTGCAAATGTACTCCAGACGTGTGTGCCCCCTTGTGCATCTGGCTAATGTGGAGAATGGAACCTGGGTCCTCAGGCTTCTTAGGCAAATGCCTTAACTGCTAAGCCATCTCGCCAGCCCCCCCCCCTTTTTTTTTTAAGACAATTGAGAATGGAATTGTTTCCTTGATTCCTTCCTTGGAGTGTTTTGCTCTTGGTATATAGGAATGCTATTGACTTTGTGTGTTAATTTTGTATCCTGCCACTTTGCTGGAAGTGATTATCAGCTCTCACAGTTTTCTGGTGACTTTTTAGGGTCCCTTATATACAGAATCATGTCATTTGCAAATAAGGATACACTGACTTCTTCCTTTCCTTTTCATCATAGGTCTTTTATTTCCTTCTCTTGTCTTATTGCTCTAGCTTAGACTTTCAGTAATACTGAGTAAGAGTTAGAGCTGGGAAACTGGCTTAGCTGGTAAAAGCATTTGCCATGCAAGCAGGAGGCTCTGAGAGGCTTAATTCAGTCACTAGCCCTCTTGCAAATAGCCAGATGTGGCCATGTGTACTTGTAACCTCAGTCCCGAGGCGCAGCGGTGGAGACAGGAGACTGGGGCTGTGAACATACGTGGCTGTGCTCAGCTCTCTGTGTGGGCTCTAGGGAGTTGACTTTGGTGGTCTCAGGCTCGAGAAGCACCTTACCTGCTGAGCATCTCCATGTGTTCAAGACATTTTATCCAGAAGATGTTGGAACTTGCATCTGCAACTATCATGTGGCCATCTGGTTCCTACCTTGAAGTCTGTTTATGTGATGTGTTACATTTATCAACATATGTATAATGAACCATCCTTTATATTTCTGGAAGAAAGCTAACTTTGACTACAGTGAATGACTTTTTTGGTGAGTTCCTTTGGTGGTTTGAATCAAGTCCCCATAAACTCGCATGTTCCGAAAGTTTCCTCCTCAGCTGCTGGCAATTTGGGAAGTGGAGCCTTTCTGGAGTAGCTGTATTCTTAGAAACTTTTGGTTACATGCTAACCTGGTCTTCACAATTCAGTTGCATTCAATTTGTTAATTAAATGTAAAATATTCAGCGTGTTTACTGCAATTTGAACTAATAACTCTGATCAGTCCCCCTACAAAGGCACATGAGCAATACAATTCAGAAGGCTTTAAATGCAGTTTCCTGTTTTGAGGGCTGTTCTGGATTTAGGTTTTGTATCCTATGCATGCTTTTCATTCATGAAATTCTGAGTCTTTTGATTCCATCTGACACCGTGTGTTTGAGGTTGGGTTGTATGATTGTGAAGTTGTGCATATGATTATTGAAAGATTTAGGTTTAGGTTTTATTTGTGGCTTCTGTGTTCTTAAAAATACCAGCTGCTGCTTAGTTGAAAATGTTATTTAATTAGACTGACACATGAATTTTATACTTTCTAAACATTAGTATATTTTCCTTGTTTGTATTCATAAGTTTTTTGGTCCATATGTTAGTGTGTTCCTTGTTTTAATTTAATTTTATTCTTAATTTAAAAAATCAATAAAAACAATAACAAAAACCTTGGGGAAAATGCTCACGTTTTGAAAACGTGCTTCTGTTTTTTGGAGTTCACACTTATGCTAAGCTTTCAGTTTTAGGAGCTTTATTCTTAGCCAGGACTCCTTTTGATAGTGATGCAGTTTTAAATATGAATACAGTTGATAGTGACATGGTTTTGTATCTTACATATGAATACGACCGATTGTGATCATATAAAATTTTACATTTTACATATGAATAAAATTGCATTTGGAGTAGGTGAAAGAAATATTTTTCCTTGGGTGTGATGGCGCATGCCTTTAATCCCAGCACTAAGGAGGAAGAGGTAGGAGGATTGCGGTGAGTTCGAGGCCACCCTGAGACTACATAGTGAATTCCAGGTCAGCCTGGGTTAATATACATGAATTTTTTTTTCCTCAATTGCTTGATGTAGTTTTAAGAACTGATTGGCTATATTTAGGAGCCACATAGCACTTGTTTTAAATCAACTTATTTGTATTGTGAGTCTTAGTAACTTGGGAGTAAGAAAGCATCTTACAAAATTGGCCATTACTTTGTCTCTTCTTACCAGATAACTGCCAAGGACTTAAGGACCTCCTGAAGGCCTGTTTTGTATAGGATAGTACATACATGCATAAGTTTAACATATAGCACCTTATAACTTTTTATTAAAGGGAAATGGAAACAGATGGAGATAAATACAAGCACTCCAGCAGGGAGCAGTTGCTGCTGGAGGAGCAGCATGTGGGACAGCACAGGGCAGCTCCATGGAGTAGTGCTTCGGACCGGAGCACCTGCCTGATGGGCCGTGCTCCAGGGACGCTGTGTGGCAGGCAGAGGAGCAAGAAAGCACTGGCCCGAGCGGGCTTCCCGAGCGCTGAGACCTCCCGAAGCACCCGGCCTGTGGAGGTGGCGCTGAGGCCCACCTTGTACCTGACAGCCCGTGTCTTCTTATTACATAACTTTGATTTAAACTGCGCTCTTAACTCTTTATCCTGGTTCCAGAGATGGCTGCTTTTCTTTGTGTCTTGTTACATCTTCGTTCCCATAACTTCTTTGTAGAAACAGTAGAAATTATATAATTTCACTGATGTGCATTATTTAGCTTAAAATTTTTAAGCAAGTTCATATCAGCAGGAAATGCTTGATATAACCATATTTCTTTTTTTTTTTTTCACCCCCTACCTGCCTGCCCCCTTTTTTACTCTTTGCTCTCTGGGTCCCCCCACCTAGCCACCCCATAATCATATATTCTTTATTTTTTTATTAGTTACGTCCACAGTGTGTATACAACCATGTTGGTGCCATCATTAGCCTCCTCCCTGTCCTCCCCCCTCTGCAGGGTCCCTCCTCATTGGGGAATGTGGGTCATGCATTGTGGGGTTAGCCATCAGTTAGGTGGGGGGAGAGGCAATGTCTCTGTGCATAATGTCCCAACATGTGGCTCTCACAATCTTTCCGCCTCCTCTTCCACAAAATTCCCTGAGCCATGTTGGGTTTGTTTTAGGCCTACTTCAGTAATGATATATTTCTTAAACTGTATTTTTGGCAAGAAGTGTTTTTTTTTTTTTTAGATGCTAAACAAAATATTTCTCCTCAATTACTTTATTAGCTTTTGGCAAACAGTTCAAATGGTCATTAAAATTATCAGAAAAAGTAATAGTAACCCCCAACAAAGTTTTTTTTTTTTTTTTTCGGTAGAATCTCAGCTGTAGCCCAGGCTTCTGACCTGGAATTCACTAGGTAGTCTTGGGCTGCCCTTGAACTCATAGCAATCCTCCTACCAAAGTTTTTTTTTTGTTTGTTTTTTGCTTTTTTGAGGTAAGGTCTCTGGCTCAGGCTGACCTGGAATTCACTATGTAGTCTCAGGGTGGCCTCAAACCCAGGGCGATCCTCCTAGCTCTGCCTGGGATTAAAGGTGTGTGTCACCACGCCCGGCCAAAGTATGTTTTTATTTAAATAAAAAGCTAAATCTGGCCAGGTGTGATGCTGTACTCCTTTAATTCCAGCATTTAGGAGGCAGAGGTGGGAGGTTATCATGAGTTCGAGGCCAGTCTGGGATGACTACATAGTAAATTCCAGGACAGCCTGGATTATAGCAAAAACCTACCTTGGAAAATAAAACAAACAGAAAAACTAAGTCTGTACTGCTATGGTAATACAAGAAATGAATATGGAATTAATACATAATAAATAAGAAATAATGGGGCTGGAGAGATGACTTAGCAGTTAAGGCACTTGCCTGCATAGCCAAAGAATCCAGATTCAATTCCGCAGGACCCATATAAGCCAGATGCACAAGGGGGCACACACATCTGGAGTTCATTTGCAGTGGCTGGAGGCCCTGGCGCGCCCATTCTCTCTCTCTCTCTCTCTCTCTCTGCCTATTTCTGTCTCTTGCTCTCAAATAAATAAATAAAAATAAAAATATTAAAAAAATAATCTTTAGAAGCTATACTATTCATACCAAGGACATTTTAATCAACCATATGAAACTATAATGTCCCTTTGGAAAGAAAAAATATCTGTGGGATAGAGGCTGTGAGGACAGCCATTTTTTTCCAAGTTAGCTCATAACGTGGTAATAAAACTCACCTAAAAATAAAACATTGATTTCATGAGCAATGGGAAAAAATAGTAAAGCATGTTCTTTATTTTATTTTTTTAATTTTTACTTTTTGGCTTTTTGAGGTAGGGTCTCACTGTAGTCCAAGCTGACCTGAAACTCACTATGTAGTCTCAGGGTGGCCTCGAACTCACGGTGATCCACCTACCTGCCTCCCAAGTGCTGGGATTAAAGGCGTGTGCCACCACGCCCGGCTTGTTCTTTTTTTAAAAAATGAATTAGAAACTTTGTTGTATGGACAGATCCTGTGCTGGTGGCATTCCCTCCTGCCCGCCGCCATCCTACTGAGGACCGTTGTCAGTGGGGTCAGTGGTGCTCACTGTGGGGTTAGGGTTATGAGAGCAGCGGTCAGTCTTTGTGTGTGGGGGGCCAGTGCCTCTGGATACTCCTTTGCACACTGTGGCTCTTATGATCTTTCTGCCTCTTGAGCTTTGCTGGGTGTTAAAGCATTTTTTTTTAAGTATTTTGTTTATTTGCAAGGAGAGAGAGAGAGAGAGAGAGAGGGAGGGAGAGAGAAAGGAAAGAGAGAATGGGTACACCAGGGCCTCTACCCGCTACAATTGAACTCTAGATGCATGTGCCATTTTGTGTATTTGGCATTACATGGGTAGTGGGGAATCGAAAAGAATTATTTGCACACATGCATGTATGTGTGTGGGTGTGCATGCTGGTGTGCCAGAGCCTCTGACCACTGCAAGTGAACACTAGGAGGTTGACCATGTTTGATAGGTTTTCTTTCCCTTCGAGGCAAGCCCAACAGATTTTTTTTTAAATATGAGAGAATATTGGCATGCCAGGGCCTCCAGCTACTGTAATCAAAGTCCAGACATGTGTGCCACCTTGTGCACATGTGTGACCTTGCGCATGTATCACATTGTGTTTCCTGCTTATGTGGGATTATAGGAGTCAAACATGGATCCTTAGGCTTCACAGGCAAGTGCTTTAACTGCTAAGCCACCTCTCCAGCCCTTGACCACTTTTTTTATCCAGCTTATATGGATGGCTTGGGAATTGAATCTTTGCAAGCCTGAGCAGTCTCCCCAGCCCCATAAATGTGTTTTTGACATTTTCCTTGAATGACTACGTAACATTCTGTGTCATTGGCTGGTTGAGCCCAGTGTTAATGGAGCAAGTCTTGTGTCAGTGAACTCTTTAGTTCTTAAATTTTTTTCTGCCCAATAGTAACACTTGTGTGAACTGTTAAATAAAAACTTTTTTTTGACAATTTCCTACATGTGTACAATCTGTTTAGATCACATTCACTCCCTGCTACCTTCTTTTGTCCCCTCCCACTCCTGCTGAACCCCTTATTTCACCTAGTCCCTCTCTCTTTCATGGTTTTTGGGAGAAGCAGGAGAAATCCACTGAGTTTAGTTAGGGTTGCTTATTTGAGCATGAGTGAGGAATGTGGCCGATTTAGCAGTGGTCATGTTGAAGAAAATGTCTACCACTCTCCCAGGGAACATTAACTGCCAGTAGCTTTTCAAGGAATGGTGGGGCTCATAAGTCCCCCTTTCATCCCTGATAGAATGCTAATGGGCTTAATTATATAAAGGCCTTGTGCAAGTAATTGGAGCTGATTGCTTTTTGTTTGTTTTTGTTTTTGTTTTTCGAGGTAGGGTCTCACTCTAGCCCAGGCTGACCTGGAATTCACTATGTAGTCTCAGGGTGGCCTTGAACTCATGTCAATCTGCCTACCACTGCCTTCCCAGTGCTGGGATTAAAGGCTTGTGCCACCATGCCCAGCCAGTTCTTTTTTCTTTTTTGAGGTAGAGTCTCATGTATCCCGGTCTGGTCTCTGAATTGCATTAACTTCTGATCTTGCTGCCTTCACCTCTGGTGTGCCACATGCCCAGTGTGTGCCGTGCGAGAGTCAAACCAGGGTGTTGTCTCATCCTCAGCCTGAGCAGATGCTCACTTCACTTCCTCAGGTGACACTGACTCAGCAAGTTCCTCCTCTCTGTCAGGGTATTTCATGTGGAAGCCATAAGGAACACAGTAGTAACTTCCCAAGATATTTGTACCTCCTATAGCATCCTTCTTTTTAGTAATAGGATATACTGCCTCTTTTAGAAATCTCAACCTATTGGTGAGTAGTTTCAGAGTCGTTGAGGGGGAGGCAGAAGGGACTTTTACAGTGGGAATGCTAACTTGCCTGACTGACTGGGGTTGATACATGGCCTCATTTCTCAGATCCTCAATATTAGGACTTCCGGTTTTCCTTGACTGTTTGGAACGTGATACAGGTGTTTTTTTTTTTTTATTGGATTATAACAGAGATGGGATTTGAATGCCCTAGGTATAAATGAGCACTGAACCTGACCACAGAAAGTTCTTATCTGAGAAATAAACCCCTTTATTACTCCAGGGCTTTTCACTGTTTGAGCCTGTCCCTGTCTTTCATTTGCTTCTGATTTTACTTAACATCATGAATGAAGTCAGGAATCTAATGCGTAAGACCTTAGTCATCCGCTGTAAGCATGCACTGTGTTTAAGGACACCTGAGCTTTATTCTGCCACATTCTGCATGAAGCGTGTGGACTGGCTGGTGTTTGTTGAAGGTGAGGAACCCTATGACCGAGCGCTGCTGTCTCCCTCACGGTGTGGCTGTACTCTCACCCGCAGGTCTTAAATGCACAGAGGGCAGGGTACCGAGCCGCAGTGGTTCACAATGTGGATTCGGACGACCTCATTAGCATGGGATCCAACGACAGTAAGTACAGGTATCACGTTTCCTCTCTCCTGCTTGACAGATCATTTGACTGGTGACAGATTGTTCTGCTTTCCTTTCCTGTTAAAAAGCGAAATTTCTTCTGTCAGATAGTTCTCTGTTGTTAATCGTGGGATAATTGAATTTACAGTTGAGGTAGAATTCACTTGTCCTTTTCTGAACAGTCAGAAAGCTTTTTTTTAAAGCCAGTGCAGTTCTTTGATTGATTGATATGCTCTTAAGTAACGAAGGTAGGTAAAGCAAAGCACTGAATAAAATAAAAATGCTGGCTAAAGACACCATAGATACATTTGGGATTTGTTCAGAAATAAATAGCCTTAAATTTTAGAATATACAAACACTATGGTCTGGTGATTTTTTTTTTTTCCCCCAAGGTAGGGTCTGATCCTGGAGCCCACTCTTTAGTTTAGTCTGGCTTTGAACTCTCAGAGATCCTTCTACCTCAGCCTCTGAGTCTAGGATTCAAGGCGTGCATATCATGCCTGGCTCTGTTCTTGTGAATTTTAAGGCCTTGTACCTTATTATTCATTCTCTTTCCTTCCTTCCCTCCCATCTTCCTTTTTTGAGGCAGGGTCTTACTGTATGTAGCCCAGGCTGACCTGGAACTCACAGTGGTCCTCCTACCTGTGCCCCCAGTGCTGGGATAAAAGGTGTGTGCTGCCATGCTCGGCAGTGACTTTTTTTTTCATGTTTAATTTTTTTTCAGTTTTTTTCTTAATTTTTTAAAACATTTTCCATGATTATAAAAAATATCTCATGGTAATACCCTCCCTTCCCCCACTTTCCCCTTTGAAATTCCATTCTCCATCATATCCCCTCCCCATCTCAATCAGTCTCTCTTTCATTTTGATGTCATGATCTTTTCCTCCTCTTATGATGGTCTTGTGTACGTAGTGTCAGGCACTATGAGGTCATGGATATCCAGGCCATTTTATGTCTGGAGGGAGGACGTTGTAAGGAGTCCTACCCTTCCTTTGGCTCTTACATTCTTTCAGCCACCTCTTCCGCATTAGACCCTGAGCCTTGGAAGGTGTGATCGAGATGTTGTTCAGTACTCCAGTCACTTCTTTTCAGCACTATGATACCTTCTGAGTCATCCCAAGGTCACTGCCATCTGAAAATAGAAGATTCTCTACCAAAGTGAGAGTAGTGTTAATATAAGGGTATAAATATTAAGAGAAGTGCTTACTGGGCAGTTTGATAAGCATAGTATATACATTTTTCCAGACATCAGCAGATGTTAGACCCCTAGGACTCATGACTACCCCTGTTTTAAGTTTTCAGTATCAGGAATGTATTCCCCCCATGGAGCGGGCCTCCAATCCAATTGGAGGGCAGTTGATTTCCACCATGACAGACGTGCCACTATTGCACCTGTTGGCTCATTTGGCCTGGCTGGCCAATTATAAGGCTTGCAGTGTCCACTGTTGAATATCTTCACTGGTGATATCTCTCTCCCATTGAACTACATGTAGAATGGCTTCTTCCAGCTTTCTGTCAGCTGGTCTACATGGAGGAGGTTATCAGCTCAGTTCCAGCAGAATTTCTCAGTGGCCTTGCCGCCCAAGTATGTGGAGTCTTCAGCAATAGGGTCTTACCATCTATTCCTGGTAGAAAACCAAGGGCCTCGGCAATGGCCTATAATGTTTTGGGGACATCAGGGACCTCCCTGGCCAACAGCTCACTGGAGGTATCCCATCCCTGGCACTGAAAATTTTCTAACAACCATCTATGGCTCCTGAGTGTTCCATTGTCCAAAACCAGAGGATTCCATATGATTTATTTGCATCCTCTTAGATTTTGATTAGCCCTCCCTCACCTTTCCTTTACTCAATCTCTTCCCCTGACCTCACTTTGGGCCTTTTCACCCTTAGCAGTGACTTTTTAAAGCTTGATTCTTTACGCAATATAGTTTCCACAACTCTGGGCTCAGTAAGTTTTACTAAAACCCTTTTAATTGCTACTGATATGTTCACTACCAGCATTCATGATTACAAGGTTTTTTTATTTCAGTTTTTCTTGTGGAATATAACCACTATATCTTTGAGATATATATATATATGTTTATATATATGTTTATCTCCAGAGTTTGCTTAGAGCAAAGAGTAGACGTGGAGCTATGCATAGATGGTGGAGTACATTGAATATTTTGCACTCTAAATAGCTCTCTTTTCAGGTGATATTTATTTTCTTCTCTCTCTCTCCTTCCTTCCTTTCTTTTGTTGTTGTTATTTTCAAGATAGGGTCTCACTTGAGCTCAGGCTGACCTGGAATTCACTATGTAGTCTCAGGTGGCCTCGATCTCATGGTGATCCTGCTACCTCTGCCTCCCGAGCACTGGGACTAAAGGACTAAAGGTGTGCGCCACCATGCCTGGCATGATACTTTGTTTCTTGACAGACAAGTCAAGACAGATAAGTGGGCTCAACATTCGTTGCCTATTTCTCTCCTAGAAAAGGGACATCAAAGACTTTTCTCTTAGGAACTAAGCTGTGTGAGGGAAGGAAAGCTATGATTGTTGTCCTCATCTTTCTTTAATAGTAAAGTTTTATCTATAGAGGAGTAACTCTGTGGAAATAATAAAGACAAAAAGTATGTCTCCACCTTATAAGTTTCTTGGGAGAACTAAATGAGGGACTGTGTATATGAAAAATATTAGCTTTGTGACTATAAATATTGGTTTCTCTAAACCACCTTGTAGATGGCTACAGTCTGGAAAACCGTTGATTGTAGTTGTTTCCAGTTGCATTGCTGCCGGTGTGAGGAATGTTAACTTGATCACACACTAGGTGTGGGCTCCTTACAAATCAATTCATTGTTCTTTTATACAGTTGATGTATTGAAGAAAATCGACATTCCATCTGTCTTTATTGGTGAATCAGCAGCTAATTCCCTTAAAGATGAATTCACTTATGAAAAAGGGTAAGTAATGGATATCAAAAATAATCATGTTACTTGAATTTATTCCTTATATTATGGTAAAATTATAAAATGCTAGTTGTAGTCAAGATTATGTTTTAGAATAAATTATGTTAAATTACCTGTTTTATGACTTATGCTGTAGTGAATTGTTTCTTCTGCATTCAATTTTGTATGAAAATATATTCATGCTACATATATGCATAGGTACAGAGCTGCTAATGTGTGCAGCAGTGTTGCTGATATGATATGCCATTTTGTCATTTCTTGTTTTTTTTTTTCTTTCTTTTTTTGAGGTAAGGTCTTGCTGCAGCCCAGGCTGACCTGGAATCCACTATGTAGTCTCAGGGTGGCCTTGAACTCACGGCAATCCTCCTACCTCTGCCTCCTGAGTGCTGGGATTAAAGGTGTGTGCCACCACGCCTGGCAGATTTTGTCATTTTTTGTTAAGTTATAACTGGTTATTTTATTGTTGACTATTGTTAGTATAGTCTCATTTTTCACTTGTGTTCTTTCTTTTTTTTTTATTAAGTATATACTTTGTATGGACATATCATGTATTGGTACCATCACTTCCTTCCTCCCTGCCCCCAGGCCACTGAGGGCCTCCTGAGTGGGGTTGCTGGTATTCACCATGGGGTTGTGGGTTATGAGTTATGTGAGAGCAGCAGTCATTGTGAGGGTGGGCAATGCCTCTGGATACTCCCTCCCACCCTTACAATCTTTCTGCCCCCCTCTTCTGTAAAATCCCCGAGTCTTGGTTGCTGTGATTTAAGTCTCAGCAGCTTCTGGATTTCTGTTTTGGTGCATTTTGATTATCCTCAGTGTCTGTATCCATCATCCTAGTGGAAATCCTGTTTTCTACATATGTAATGTGCAGTTTGACAAAATACTGTTGTGGTTGGTGATAATTTTTCCATCATATATATGAATGGCTTTGTCTTTTTTTTTTTTTTTGGCTTTTTTCAAGGTAGGGTCTCACTCTAGGCCAGTTTAACCTGGAACTCACTATGTAGTCTCAAGGTGGCCTCAAACTCATGGTGATCCTCCTACCTCTGCCTCCGGACTGCTGGGATTAAAGGTGTGTGCCACCACGCCTGGCAGCTTTTCTTTTTTAATTGTCCTTCTTTTTATTAAAATTAAAAACTTTATTTAAAAATTTATATAATCCCCCAAATTTGCATAATCCCCTCCTACCACTCTACTTTGTTTCCTTTTCACTCCCCCTCCATTGACCCCATATACATTGCATTTTTTTTTTTTTTTTTTTTTGGTTTTTCGAGGTAGGGTCTCACTCTAGCCCAGGCTGACCTGGAATTCACTATGGAGTCTCAGGGTGGCCTCGAACTCACGGCAATCCTCCTACCTCTGCCTCCCGAGTGCTGGGATTAAAGGCGTGTGCCACCACGCCCGGCTAACATTGCATTTTCAAATACAGTTTTTTAAATTCTTATCCTCAGTTTCTTCCTGCCTCTTGTTCCCCCAGTCATCTTACCCCTCTGTTTCCCCTCATGTTTACATGTCACATATATTCTTTTGCCCATCCCCCTTCCAGCTCATCTCTTTATAGCCCCTTTTTAAACTTTTACTTATTTTTGAATTTATTTTTACTTATTTGAGAGAAAAGAGAGAAATAGAGAGGGAGGAAGAGAGACAGAGAGGGAGAGAATAGGTGTGCCAGGGCCTCCAGCTGCTGCAAATGAACTTCAGACACATGTGCCCCCTTGTGCATCTGGCTCATGTGGGTCCTGGAGAATCAAACCGGGGTTCTTAGGCTTCTCAGGCAAGTGCCTTAACCTGTAAGCCATCTCTCCAGGCCTATATTCATTATAGATTTTAGCCACTTTGCCCCTTATATATGCAGACTTACAGAGATTAGAGGGTAAGACCGCCTAGCAGAAAACAGCAGCCTTGGCCTTTCTGAGTGGGTCACGTCACTCAATCCGATTCTTTCCAGGTCCCTCCACTTAATGCTGAGTCGAATCCCATTGTGCTTGTGGATCCCATTTCCATTGCCATTCTTCTGTCACTGGGCATCTAGGCTGGCTCCACTTTTCAGCTGTCATAAATAGAGCAGCGGTAAACATGGCTGTGCAGGAATCCCTGTGGTAGAGTATTGTGTCTTTAGGGAGTATGCCCAGGAGTGGTAGGTCTAGGGCGTATGGGAGTTATAGTTATGATTTTTTCAGAAATCTCCATATTGATTTCCATGATGGCTGTACTCGTGTGCACTCCCACCAACAGAAGATGAGGATGCCTCTGTCCCCACATCCTTGCCAGCATTTGCTGTCTTTTTCCTTGACCATAACCATTCTGACCGAGGTAGGATGGCACCTCAGAGCTCTTTAGATTTGCATTTCCCTGACAGCCCAGGGTGTGGAACATCTTCTTGAATACTTTTTGGCCATTTGTGTTTCTCCTTTTGTAAAGTGTTCATTTCAATTAACCCATTTGGTGATTGGCAAATTCATTTTTGTGGTGTTTAATTTTTGTAATCTTTGTAAACTGACTCTTAGCCCTGTCTGAAGTGCAGGTGGTAAAGGTTTTCTCCCATTCTGTAGGCTGTCACTTTGTTGATAGTTTCATTTGCATATAGAAAAAGCCTTTTAAATTTCATGTAGTCCCATTTGTTGGTTCTTGAGGCTATTTCCTGTGCTATTGGCATTCTGTTCAGAAAGTTCTTGCCTGTGTCTGATCCTGGTAGTGTTCCCTAATTTTTCTTATAGCACTTCCTGTGCTTTTTTATATTGAGGTCTTTGATCCATTTGACTTGATATTGTACAAGAAGAGAGATTCCTTTTTATTCTTTATGCCTCTGATTGCTTCCTGAGGTAGTGTGATTGTTTGTCCCCCAATAGACCTAGGTGTTTTATTAAACTTGGAGCTTGGATCTCAAGCTGCCTGACTGGAGGGGGTGTCACTGGGGGCGGATCCTGGGGTCCAGCCCTAGTGCATGCAGCACAGTGGCGCTTGCTGGAGTCCCTGCTGTTTGCCGCCCGCTGTGCTCCGCTCTCCGTGTGTGCTGACGCTGTGGTCTTCCCCGTGTGCTCCGCTCTCCGTGTGTGCTGAGGCTGTGGTCTTCCCCGTGTGCTCCGCTCTCCGTGTGTGCTGAGGCTGTGGTCTTCCCCGTGTGCTCCGCTCTCGGTGTGTGCTGAGGCTGTGGTCTTCCCCGTGTGCTCCGCTCTCCGTGTGTGCTGACGCCGTGGTCTTCCCCGTGTGCTCTGCTCTCCGTGTGTGCTGACGCCGTGGTCTTCCCTGTGTGCTCCGCTCTCCGTGTGTGCTGACGCCGTGGTCTTCCCCGTGTGCTCCGCTCTCCGTGTGTGCTGACGCTGTGGTCTTCCCCGTGTGCTCCGCTCTCCGTGTGTACTGACGCCGTGGTCTTCCCCGTGTGCTCCGCTCTCCGTGTGTGCTGAGGCCGTGGTCTTCCCCGTGTGCTCCGCTCTCGGTGTGTGCTGATGCTGTGGTCTTCCCCGTGTGCTCCGCTCTCCGTGTGTGCTGAGGCTGTGGTCTTCCCCGTGTGCTCCGCTCTCCGTGTGTGCTGACGCTGTGGTCTTCCCCGTGTGCTCCGCTCTCCGTGTGTGCTGACGCCGTGGTCTTCCCCGTGTGCTCTGCTCTCCGTGTGTGCTGAGGCCGTGGTCTTCCCCGTGTGCTCCGCTCTCCGTGTGTGCTGACGCTGTGGTCTTCCCCGTGTGCTCCGCTGTCCGTGTGTGCTGATGCTGTGGTCTTCCCCGTGTGCTCTGCTCTCCGTGTGTGCTGACGCCGTGGTCTTCCCCGTGTGCTCCGCTCTCGGTGTGTGCTGACGCTGTGGTCTTCCCCGTGTGCTCCGCTCTCGGTGTGTGCTGACGCTGTGGTCTTCCCCGTGTGCTCTGCTCTCCGTGTGTGCTGACGCCGTGGTCTTCCCCGTGTGCTCTGCTCTCCGTGTGTGCTGAGGCTGTGGGTCTTTCCATGCGCAGAGGCGTGGGAGCAGCTTCTGCACTGCCACCGTGCCCCATGCACTGAACTTGTTTCTCTTTTCAAAAGTATTCATTTATTTATTTGTGGGGCCAGATATATAGAGAGAATGGGCACACCAGGGCCTCTGGCCACTGTAAATGAACTCCAGGTGCATGTGCCACCTTGTGTATCTGGCTTTACCTTGGTACTGGGGAATCGAACTTGGATCTTTAGGCTTCGCAGGCAAGCACCTTAACTGCTAAGCCATCTTACCTGCCCCACTGCATTGTTTTATTTTATCTATTTGTTGTTTAGTTGTTGAGTAATAAAATCTATAGTGGTTCTATTTTTTTTTTTTTTTTTAGGTAGGGTCTCACTCTGGCCCAGGCTGACCTGGAATTTACTATGTAGTCTCAGGGTAGCCTTGAACTCACAGTGATCCTCCTATCTCCCGAGTGCTGGGATTAAAGGCATGCGCCACCATGCCTGGCTACTTTTGGTTAGTTTTTGCCAGAGCTTGTGAGATGGGCAGTTTTGTTAAAGACTCAGGCCAACTTAGAGACTTCCTTTTGTATTCCTACCACAAGGCCTGGTACAGGCAGGATAAAGGCTGTTGTGATGGCTGCCTGGGGTCTAGGAGGATTAAATTGTTATCACAGTCATAGGGTAGGCTCCTGGTAGTCTGAAGAGGAGGGTTAGAGATGGTAGTAAGAGGAGGTTCTCTCCGATGGAACAGTTTCCAGAGAAGATGGCAGGAAGGGCTTGGAAGGTTGTTTGATTGTAGAGGAAAACCTATCCTGTGGCTAACCACTTGTTGGTGGGCAAGAAGTCATTTTTTTAATAGAACTATTAGGAGATGGGGGTTAAGATGTGGTTGAGGCAGGGTACAGTTGATGTATAAGCAGTGTTGTTGGATGACTAGGACAACAGATTGGGATCGTTGATTGGTATGGAGTATAGGATGCTGTTGTTTTGTAATTTTATCTGCAGTGACATTAACTATATTATTACAATTAACATATTTATAAATTATAATTAACATTATCTTTAACAGATAAACCCATAAGGTTATTATTAGTTAATAGTTGGTGGAGCTGGGTGTGGTGGCGCACGCCTCTAATCCTGGCACTAGGGAGGCAGAGGTAGGAGGATAGCCATGAGCTCAAGGCCACCCTGAGACTCCATAGTGAATTCCAGGTCAGCCTGGGCTAGAGTGAGACCCTACCTCGAAAAACTGAAGAAAAAAAAAAAGTGGACTATTTTTTGTATGTAAAAATAATGTTTATTTTATCAATAGCCAATGTACCCAGAAGTTTTGAGTATATAAAGAACTCAGGGGGCTCATAAAGACAGTTATATTTAAGGTAGCTTTTGAGTAGATTGTATATCTGTGGGTGATTTCTTTCTTTCTTTCTTTCTTTTGGGGGGGGGTTAGTATAAGAGTTTTGTCCCAAATCTTGCGAGTGGGCTGGAGTTTTATAGATATCAAAGATTATATTATTTTTTAGATTGATTTGTGAGATATTTTTATGGTTTTTGTGTGAGACCCTACAAAGTATTTTTTTGATTATCTTCATGTCATCTAATAGGGCCAATTCTGATGTTAGGGCATGAAAAGATACCATTTCGTATTTAGGGAGCTCTTGTAGTGGCGGGTTTTACTTGGGGTCTAGAAGGGACATGTGTTGGGTATAGTGTAAACATGAGTAGCATTAAGCATTATTAGGGAGATGGTAAGAGGATGAGGGCAACAAGCCTGCTTGTCTTCAGGAGGAGTTGGAAGTGGGCAGAGTGGTAGAAAGAGTGGGGTGAGTAGAATTAGGGGTGGCAGCTCAGGACGACGATGATAAAATAGGGCCATAACAGGAGGGCGAGCCTGTCCTTTCTGCACGGGATCAGCTCGGAGTAGGGCTGTGTTTAATCCACTGGGGGCTTGCGTGGGTGAGGAGAGTGAGGGTGAGGGGGGCTGGGGCAGAGCATGAGCTCTCCCTGGGAAGACCAACATGAAGGGCGAGGGCAAAGAACTCAGTCTGGCGTGGCTGAAAAGACACAAAAGTGTCATATAAAGGAAGGACCTCAGTGGCCTTGAGCAGCTGGTTATAAGTGTGGATGGGCCATGGCATTAGCCACCTGTCCTCTAGGAGGTCACTCAGGAGAAGGTGAAACTGGTGAAGGCTCAGTGTCATTCAGTGGAGCTAGGAAAGGAAGATAAGATGTGGTTATCTTTTCAGGACTGGACTAGAGACGGGAGGTTCTGAGTTTGGTGGGATTGGGGGTAGAGGAGCAGCAGGGGTGCCTTTCCGGGGTGTGAGAGGTGACACCAAGGAGCAAGATTTTGGAGCTTAGCAGCTGTGGGGGTGAGAAGTATAAGCTCATGAGGTCCCTGCCATTGAGGTTGCAGGGAAGAGCGGCTGTCGGAAGAGATACGGACTTGATCGCCGACTTGCAGAGAGGGGAGGGGTATTCGGGATAGGCATGGGAGGTTCAAGTCAGCAGTCCTTTATGGTCTGCCCCTGAGCAAGGGTAGGCCGCAGGAGAAGCCTGGGGCTGACAGGTCTGCTGAACATCAGCTCAGTCTGATGTTGGTTGGTTTACTGGAGAGGGCACGGAGGTGGAGGAGAGCCAGGGTAAGAACTTGATCCAATCTAATTTTCCTTCCAGAGTTAGTTTAGTCAGATTTTTTTTTGAGAGAGCAATTGGCCCTTTTAGCTTTTCTGGAGGATTGGGGGCAGTAGGGAATATAAAACGCTTAGGGTATATGAAGAGCTATGGCTATATGTTGGCTGACAATGGAAATAAATTCTGATCTGTTATCAGATTGTAGAGAAGAGGGCAAACCAAGTTGGGGGGGTCACTTCAGTAAGGAGAAGTCTAGTGACTGTTGCGGCCCTCTTGTTAGTCATGGGAAGATTTATCTATCCTGAAAAGGTATCAATAAAGACTAAAAGATCCCGGAAGCTTTGACAGGGGCACACGAGTGAAGTCTATTGGTCAATCTGTAGTAGGAGAGGCTCCTCTGATTTGGTAAGTTGAGAACTAAGGTGGACGTATGTTGGAGTTAGGGTTTGTTTTTTGGCAAATGGTATAGGAAGCGAAGCTTGTCTTCAGGGATGAGGCTGTATGAGCCCTGAAGGAAGGAGAGTAAAGTGTAATCCAGACGGAACCGGGAGTGTAGGTGCGAACACATCTCTTGACTGGGTGCGTTAGAAGTGCTGTGAGTTGTATGTTGAGCCAAGAGTAAAGCTGTACTAGTTTGAGAAGGTAGCAGAGGGTGTCACCTTGCTCCAGTGTGCACTGTGGGTAAGTGAGAGCCATTTTGCAGGTGAGAGTGTCTGCCTGGTTGTTGAGAAGAGAAATGCAGTTTTTGTGTCATTGGTGGCCCTTGTAGTGAGTAATAGCCACTTGGGTGGGCAGTAGAGCTGAGTCTGAGAGTTCATGACGGGGACTCCCTTTTGTGTGAGGAAGCCCTTTTCCCTCCAGATTAGAATATTAGAATGTGTGATGTTGTATGCATATTTAGAATCAGTATAGATGTTAATATGGTGAGCAGATGCTCGAGCAAGTGCCTGGGTTAAAGCAGAGTTTGGCCTGTTGTGAGGTGGTCTGTGGTGGTAGAGACCTTGCCTTTATTAGCTGTGGGTGGTGTGGGTTCTGAGGGTCACCCTGGAAGGTTGGCGTAGCCTCCCATAAAGGGCTCTTGTTAAAGGGCACTGCTGTCAGTGAACCAGGCAGGGACATCAGGTAAGGGGAGTCACGTGTGTAAACGGGTTCAGACAGGGATCCAGGAGCTCTGTGCAGGCATGAATGGGTTGTCCGAGGGTGTGGGGAACGTGTGGCAGAACGGGGACTGTTCCAAAGATAGGTTGGGATCGAGGGATGAGCATGGACAGTCTGGATGCAGGCAGTGGGGAGAGAGAGAAAGGTTTGGTGACTCAAGAGGTCCTTTAAAGAGCTGGAGAGATGACTTAGCGGTTAAGTGCTTGCCTGTGAAGCCTAAGGACCCCGGTTCGAGGCTCAACTCCCCAGGACCTACGTTAGCCAGATGCACAAGGGGGCGCACGCGTCTGGAGTTCATTTGCAGTGGCTGGAGGCCCTGGCGCGCCCATTCTCTCTGTGTCTCTCTCTCTGCCTCTTTCTCGCTCTGTCTGTCGCTCTCAAATAAATAAATAAACAAAAATTTTTTTTTTTTTAAAAAGAGGTCCTTTAAAGAGTGGAGGTGAGAATGTGGAGAGAGCTATGGAGGGATAGCTAGTTGGGGTCAGGGACAAAGAGGGCCATTCCTGTGTCCAACTGTTTGGAAAGGCAGGCTAGGGGCGAAAAGTGTCATCATCGTTTTTGGCAGAGGAAGGCTTGACCCTGGTTGACATGTAAAAAACGGAAAAAAAAAGGCTTGTTTGTGTTAGGTAGGGAGAGGGCGGTGACTGGATAAGGGTCGTTTGAGGAGGTCTGTGGGGGCTCGGGGGGATGTGGTGGGTAGAAGTGGCTCATCAAGGGATCCCTTGGTGGCCTCGTATAGAGGGTGGGTTATGAGAGAGAAATTTGTCATCCAGATACAGAAGAAAGTGAAGAGAGACGTACTGCACACAGTTCGCATTTGGACGGGGTCAGGGGCAGTTGATGAGAGTTTTAATTCTGGAGGTTGGGGTGGCCTGGCCTGCTTGAGAGTGAGAGTGAGAGGCCAAGGTGGAGAGTGGAGCTTTTACAGCTTTGAGCCTTACCCGTAGACGCGCTGTATCCCCAAGGCACTCATGATTTAGAATACGGCAGCATGTGTTAAGTTGAATCCCCGAGGGGCTGCATAATAGGAGATCATCTACCTCTTGGACCAGAAAACTAGGTTTGAGGTCCAAAGTAGCCAGGTCCCATTGTAAGGCCTGGCCAAAAAAGTGAGGGCTATCCCTAAAACCCTGGGGCAGGACTGTCCAGGCTAATTGTTGGGCCTGCAGGGAATCAGGGTCTTCTTCCCAGGTGACGGTAAAGAGTGGTCTTGACTTAGTGTGTAAGGGGAGTGGAGAAGGCATCTTTCAGATCAAAGAGAAATATTCTGAAGAGGGAGAGAGAGAAGAAAGGAGCATGCAGGGTTGGCAACAACAGGAAAAGTGCAGATGATAGCACAGTTGTTTTCGAAGGTCCTGGACTAGGCAATAGGATCCATTAGGGGTTTCTTATGACAGGATGGGTGGTATATAGTGAATGAATAGGAGTGAGCAGAGATGCCAAGAATAGGTTTAGTTCTTGGCGAGTGTTAGGAAACAGAGGGTGTTGGTCCTGAGAGATGTAGGTAGAAGGGTTAAGGTTTTACAAGGGCTGGAGGGTGATGGGAGGGATGGCAGGGCTGGGGTGTCCCATACCAAAGACTTGATGGAGGGTAGCAGAGAGGAGGAGGCACTCGTTTGAGAGTGGACTTGAGGTGAGTTTGGATCTATATGTAGGAGGAAAGTACTCCTTGTTGTTTTATTTATTTGAGAGCAACAGACAGAGAAAGAAAGAGGCAGAGAGAGAAAGAGAGAGAAAATGGGCACACCAGGGCCTCCAGCCACTGCAGATGAACTCCAAATGCGTGCACCAGCTTGTGCATCTGGTTTGTGGGTCCTGGGGAGTCAAGCCTCGAACTGGGATCCATAGGCTTCACAGGCAAGAGCTTAACCGCTAAGCCATCTCTCCAGCCCCTTGTATTCCTTGTTTTTAAAGGGGATATGTAAGGGGAAACTCTGAGTTTGGAGAAAAGCTCTCTACCAAGGAGAGGGAGGGGACATTGAGGCATAACAATGATCTGGTGTGTTAGAGTTAGGTCTCTAGGGTGGGGAGTAGCCAGGATCATGAGGGAGGGTTTCTGAGACCCTCATAATAAGGACTATAGTGGGGAGTTTGTCTTTGTCAAGAAGTAAGTAGAGAATAAGAGTCTCCAGTATTTAAGATGAGAGATTTTTTTAAAATTATTATCTCCTATGTTTTTATTTTGAGTCTTGTTAAGTTGGGTGTTAATTTGGCTTGGGGCCAGTAATTTGGACCCCATCATTGGAGTAAGGCATGGCATGGTGTATTGCCATGGTTGTTAGAGGAGCCTCCTGGGCGGCTAGTCAGACAATTTATTTTTTAGTGTTGTTATTGTTTATAGATTGGGCAGGCCTCAGTGGGGGGATGAGGATTAGGACATTTTTTGTCTATTGGATGGGTTGGTTGGCCACCACGAAAACAAGGATTGGGGGCTGCTGACCCTGCTTTTTAGATATAGAGGGTGAAGGCATTGGCTGGGTCTATTGTAGGGTAGTAGCCAAGAACTGGAAATTAGCCTAGTGCTATTTTTTAGTTAGTTTTTGGACCTCCAGCCACTACAAATGAAGTCAAGACATGTGTATCACCTTGTGCATCTGGCTTACGTGGGTCCTGGGGAATTGAACCTGGGTTCTTTGGCTTTGTAGGCAAGTGCCTTAACCACTAAAGCCATCCCTCTAGCCCTTGTTTTGATTTTTCTTTTTTTGCTTTTTTTATATTATTATTAAAGACTTTGAAAGTCAAGTAATTTATTTTGGGGAGTTATGGTTCTTTTCCCCTCTCTCTCTCCCCCTCCCTCCCTCCCTCCCCCTCCCTCCCCTCTCTCTGTCTTCTCTCTCTCTCTTTGGTTTTTCAAGGTAGGGTTTCCCTCTAGCTCAAGCTGACCTGGAATTCCCTCTGTAGTCTCAGGTGGCCTCAAACTCACAGCGATCCTCCTACCTCTGCCTCCTGAGTGCTTGGATTAAAGGTGTTCACCACCATGCCCAGCTATGGGTTTTTTTCTTAAGTTGGAGTTTGTGTCTGATGTCAGGGGCCAATTGTTTTAGAAAATGAATGTGAGGAAGTAAGGTATCTTTATGGGAATTTATATCTCTGTTAGTGAACTTTGTAATGGCTTTAGATAGGTGGTTGAGAAAAAGAGCTGGATTTATTTGGTGGGGCTCCGGGTGACTTTTTTAATTTGTCAAAAATTTTATTATGGGCATTTTGACTTTGCTTTTTTGAGGTAGGGTTTTGCCGTAGCTCAGGCTGACCTGGAATTCACTGTGGAGTCTCAGAGTAACCTCAAACTCATGGCAATCTTCTTACCTGTCTCCCAAGTGCTGGGATTAAAGGTGTGCACCACCACGCCCAGCCCCATTTTGATGTATTTTTTTTTAGCCAGGAAGGTCGCCATAAACTGGAGGCACTCTGAGCCCAAGCCTGTCATTTGGTAATTTTTAAAAAAAAAAATATATATTTATTTATTTATTTGAAAGAGAAAGAGAGAAAGAGACACAGAGAAAGTGGGTGTGCCATGGCCTCCAGCCACTGCAAATGAACTCCAGATGCACGTGCCCCCTTGTACATCTGGCTAACGTGGATCCTGGGGAATCGAACCTGGGTCCTTTGGCTTTGCAGGCAAACACCTTAACCTCTAAACCATCCCTCCAGCCCTCGTTTGGTAATTTTAATTGGGTTTTGTTAAGGAGACTGTCTTAGTTTTAGGAGGAGATTGGGGATTTTTTTGACTTTGTCTGTAAGCATGAGCTTGGGCCATTTTTTAATTAGGGGTAGGAGTTGAATTTAGAATGTGAAAGACATCTCTGTAAGTGAGGGTATAGATTTGGGTAAGTCTTGTAAATTGAATTTTATAATGGAGAGGATGTTTTGAGAAAGACCCCCCAATTTTTTTCTTTTTAACTTTTTATTTTATTTTATTTTTTCTCAATTTTTATTAACATTTTCCATGATTATAAAAAATATCCCATGGTACTACCCTCCCTCCCCCCACTTTCCCCTTTGAAATTCCATTCTCCATCATATCCCCTCCCCATCTCAATCAGTCTCTCTTTTATTTTGATGTCATGATCTTTTCCTCCTCTTATGATAAGACCCCAACTTTGTGTGAGTTTATTTTATTGAGAATGCAAGGGAAGTGGGTGTGAGTGGGATTGTTTCTCTCCCATGTCACGTCAAGGAAACAGTCCATAACCCCTGTTGGTTCTCATGCCCTAGTGGGGGGCAGGGAGGAAGGAGGAGAGAGAAGAGGGGTGTATGGTGGGAATGGGAGCACCCTTCTTGGAGTTTCGGGGCTGATATAAGGAATCAGGAAGGAGGGCCCTGCAGGGGAGCAGGAGTTGTAGGAGAGGGCTTGTCTCCTGAGTCAAAAGGAGGTGAGTCTTGGGAGGACCTTTGTTTGGAGGCAGCTTTAGAGGGTGTTTAGGGGCTGAGAAGGATTTGGTAGGTAGAAGTACAAAGGGAAGGACAAGAGTGCAGGACTGGAGGTAGGGAACCTTGGAGAAAGTTATCCAGATCAATGAGAACGTTGAAATTAAAAAATAAACCTCAGGTCAGTGGCAGCCATTAATCTGGAGAATATTGTGGCCAAATTTGAATAGTCAGTCAGAGTAATTTTGTAGGCAGGAATTTAGATAGTCTTGAAGGTTTTTTTTTTTTTTTCTAGGTAGGTTCTGACCTAGAATTCACTATGTAGCCTCAGGGTGGCCTTGAACTCATGGCGATCCGCCTACCTCTGCCGCCTGAGTGCTGGGAATAAAGGCATGCGCCATCATGCCCAGCTTTGAGTTTTTTTAAATTAGTTTTGAGACATGGCAATGGAGTGTCTTTTGGAACAAATAATTTAGAGCCCCTTTTGGAGGATAAGGACTAAGAGTGGCCAGTCTCTCCACCAGAGACATCTCCAAGGCTTAGGAAGGGCAGGGAGGCGTAACTCAAGAATTAGGAGGGAGTGTCCTCACACTCAATGCTTGGGGTGTCTGGTGGAACAATAAATGTGGGGGGCCCTCCTGGAGCCTCCAATTGTCCATGGACAGAAGAGAGAATGAGAAACTCCTGGGGTTTCTAAGGTCTGAGACAGGGCACCTGTATGGCACACTGAGAGTGAGTACCTTGTCCTGAAGGTTGGCATGTGATGAGGATGGGGATGGAAGTTGGTCACATGGTGAATGGCTTGTCTGGGGTTCAAAAGTCCTCGGAGGAGGGAGGGAAGGAAGGAAATTTGACCCGTGGGCTACGCAGAGGCTGTTGGAGACTCGGCTGAGGCAGAGAGGGGTGTGTGGACACTTGCCAGTGTGTAGCCCTGGCCAGAAGTCCTCAGTCTCCATGAACGAGCCGCTGAGTTGGTGCAATCCAGGGGTCAGGCATGAGGAAGACGACGAGGAAGAGGTGGCCAGCCAGGTAACAAGCTGAGTTACACAGAGCACCAGCAATGCTTCTGAACCTGAGGGCACACGGAGCTTGCTCTGCTCACTAGACAGATGCCACAAAAGACCGGACGGCTCAGGTCACAACTGGTGCTTGTTAGTCCAGAATAGTGAGCCCAGCGAGCATCTCTGCTCCCAAGGAATGAAACCCTGGCAGGGAGAGGAGGAGGGCGTGAGGACCAAAGCCCCCAGGGCTCTAGTGTGAGTCACGGCTGGTCTCAGACAGAGGCTGTGGACGGAAGCACAGTGAGGGGCTGCAGCCTTCCCAGGGGATGGAGGCTGAAGCTCTGAGCTAGGCTAGGGTTCAGGCTTAAAAGGAGGACCCTGCAGAAACCAGACAGGATCAGGTTCAGTTTTCTCGGGGAAATTGGTAAGGTAATACCTATTTGTGGCCTTGCTCTGACAAAAACAGAACAAGCTGTTGTAGCGGGCTTGTCTGTGGAAGGTGCCCCAGATGGTTTCTGTTCCTTCAAGGCCTTCTGAGTTCAGGACAGGTTATCAGTCAGGGAAGTTGTCAAGCTTCTCTGGGACCGAATGCCTCAGATGTTCCCAAGACCTCCAGTTTCAAGGACCATTAACCCTTCAGTATCATAAGCCAGCGTTTCTCTACACAGCGTGAGTGTGTGGTGAGTCTTGAGCGTGGACAGAGGAAAGGGAAGGGAGGGAGTATGAGCTTTCTACTGATAAGAGAGGGAGAGGCGGTCAGTAATTAAATCCAGGTCATGTAGCTGTCTGTCTTCTAGATCCCAGCAATGGGAACCTACAGCATGTTGATGGGGTGTAGTGTGGACGGGGTGGGGGGTGACAGAAGATCAGTGTCTCACAGAAGGTCCTGGACTTAGAAATGACACCATTGGCTTAGAGCAGTTTCAGGGATTTGTGCCAACAACTGGACATCACTTACTGAGCTGACTTCTTGCTAGAAGATATGGTATCAAATAGGCAAATCCAGACGTTAAGTGTACTTGCTTGCAAAGCCTGTTGACCTAGGTTCTATTCCCCAGTACCCACACAAAGCCAGACATAAAGGGGTGCATCTGCAGTTCTTTTGCACGGGCAGGAGGACCTGGCGTGTCCATTCTTTCTCATAATGAATGACTAAATAAATAAATAAAATCACCCAAAATGAGTAGCACAGGCTTCCTTGCTGGCCCCATTCTGGCCTGCCTAGTAGCACAGAGAAAACAGTGATTCTACTGAGTAGTATATAGACCCTTCCCTAGATTGTTTTCATATTTCTTTATTTATTTGTAAGCAGAGATGCAGAGAGAGAGAAAGAAAATGTGTGTCTGTGGGCACACCAGGGCCTCTAACCACAGCAAACAAACTCCATATGCATATGCCACCTTGTGCATCTGGCTTATGTGTGTACTAGGGAATTGAACCTGTGTCGTTAGGCTTTATAGGCAAGTGACTTAAGTGCTGAGCCATCTCTCCAGCCCCCTTCCCTACATTTTTAAGACAATACAAGTTGTGTACTTAGTTTTGATTATGGTTTTCATTTCATGGGTCTCCGTCAGTTTCATAGCAGTAACTGTACAGTAACTGACAGCGTGGCTAATAACCATGGGGAATAAGATGCAGCTCCCTGCTCCCCTCCACCACATATGTATTTCTTTATTTGTTTTATAATTTGGTCTTGTTTTGTATTTTAATCTTATCTTAATTTTGACAATTTCATACATTTATATATTTTGATTCTATTCACCTCCCATCACCCTTAGCCTTTCCCACTTAACTCCTTCTCCAACTAATCCCCCTCCATGCGCGCATGTGTGTGTGTGTGTGTGTGTGTGTATGTGTGTGTAACTCACTGAGCTAAATTAAGATTGCTTGCATGAGCATGGGTGGGCGTTAGTTGATGGAGATAGGTAACTAACCAGTGGCTATACCCCTGAAGAACATGACTCCCCTTCCCAGGTCACCAATAGCTGTCAGTCAGTAGTTCTCCTGGGAGGAATGTCGTCTCATGAGCCCTTCCCCACCCGTGCTAGAACATCGACAGGCTCAATCTCATACAGGAGGCTGCAGCTTCCGTGAGTTCATGCGTTCAGCAGCTAGGTTGTGTCCGGAAGACAGTGCTTCCCAGCCCTCCTCCCCAACCCTCTGGCTCTTACATTCTTTCCACCCCATTCCATGATGTTTTCTGAACCTTGAAGGGTTGGGAGAGATGTTCCATTGAGGGCGGAGACTTAACAGTCACACCAGGTGTGGTAGTGCACGCCTTTAATCCCAGCACACGGGAGACAGAGGTAGGAGGATCGCCATAAGTTCAAAGCCAGCGTGGAACTATGTAGTGAATTCCAGGTCAGCCTGGGCCAGACAGAGATCCTACCTCAAAACACCAAACCAAACAAACAACAGTCGCTTACTCTCAACTCTCACTGGTTGGGCACCTCTGGCCTCTGCTTCTGCGGTCGGTCGGGCCTGGGCACAGGCCCACGCTGAGAAGGCAGCTCACCACCTGGCCATTCAGCCACTCAGCAGGAGGCGCTTCCCCTGCAGGGCTGTGGCCTCTGCAGCCACAGGCTTCTGGCCAGCTTTATGGTAGCAGGTACAACTGCTGCTCTGGAGCAGGCCTTCCATCCAGCCAGACAGCAGTTACACAGCTGGGTGGAAGCTCCCATCTCAGCCCCACGTCCTGCAACTAAAGTGTGTGGTGTTTTCGGAAGTGGGGTCTTACCACCTAGGTTTGGTGGGCAATCAAGAGCAATAGCTTGTATTGTTTGGGGGCCTCTGTAGCCTCCCTGACTAACAGCTCACTGGGAGGTATCTCACTCCTTGCTCTAGGATTTTCAGTTATTAACCTAAGACTTCTGGGGGCAGCTTTATCCATTCATGTAGAGTCCTTCCATTTAAACTCTTTATATATATATATATATATATGTTTGGTTTTTCAAGGTAGGGTCTCACTCTATCCCAGGCTGACTGGAATTCACTATGTAGTCTCAGGGTAGCCTTGAACTCACAGTGACCCTCCTACCTCGGCCTCCCAAGTGCAGGGGTTAAAGGTGTGTACCACCATGCCCGGCTCTAAAAAATTATATATATAGTTTTTTTGTTTGTTTGGTTTTTCGAGGTAGGGTCTCACTCTAGCCCAGGCTGACCTGGAATTCACAATGTAGTCTCAGGGTGACCTCGAACTCACAGCGATCCTCCTACCTCTGCATCCTGAGTGCTGGGATTAAAGGCGTGCGCCACCACACCCAGTTAAAAAATTTTATTTTTAATTAACTTACAAAGTAGTAGGTTTCTATATGCTTTTTCATACATCTTTAGTTTTGGGCATACGTATTTCTGTGATGTTTTCAGTTAAGCAGAAGAGAGCATGGAGAACGGAGGAGAAATCACTCTTGTGAATTCCTTGACCAGTTTGTTCTTCCATGTCTCACAGATGAATGTAGGGCACAGAGCTGTGCCTGTTGCTCCTAATATATGGGTATACACAAAAGCATAGGAGGAAGAAAAGGTATCATTTGTATCATTAATGGCTCTCAGGTTTTCCATACAAGAAAGTAATGAGTAATAATTTGATTGAGATGGGGGTTCTTATTGAAATATGACTGAAGGTAGTACTATTATTTTATTTTTATGCTGATGTTATATATTAAAAGATAACTTTTGGCCAGGCCACCAGTCAGTAGATAATATCCCTCCAAAGGTTACTCTGAACAGTATAATATAAAAGTTTAAAATATAAATAATAAAAATATATTAATTAACATATTAAAATATATGAGGTGTAGCCGGGTGTGGTGGTGCACACCTTTAATCCCAGCACTCGGGAGGCAGAGATAGGATTGCCATGAATTCAAGGCTACCCTGAGACAACATAGTGAATTCCAGGTCAGCCTGGGCTAGAGTGAGATCCTACCTCGAAAAGCAAAAAAAAAAAAAAAAAAAAAAAAAAAATAGATATTATATATATATATATATATGTATATATATACATATACATATATATATATATATGGTATAAAGTATAAATAATATAAAAGCATAAAATAAACAAAGATATAAAAATCTCCTTTTAAGTCATATATTAGAAAATGTATATAGAGTGGATTAATTGTAATGTCTACTTTTTTTTGCAAAATATTTTTCCTTATTTTAATATCATAATTTGACAATTCCTATGATTTCTCATTTATTGATTTTTATTTTCTTCTAGGGGCCACATTGTCTTAGTTCCAGAACTGAGTCTTCCTCTGGAATACTATCTAATCCCTTTCCTCATTATAGTGGGCATCTGTCTCATCTTGATAGTCATTTTCATGGTAGGTAACTTAACATTTAGTCCGTGTAAAATATACTGTAGACAGATCTAACAGGCACTGGAAGAGCCTCACACGAAGGACTGCATATGTTCACATGTAGCTGTGGGAAAGGCAGACATAATGTGCGAGGGGAAAATCAGCGGGACCTGGAGGTGGGTGAGGAATTTCCCGAAAGAGACTGATGACCTGTTCCAAGTGAGAGTCAGAGTCTGCGTGTGGGTGAGGTTGAGGCTGAGGTTGCATAGATGTGTAGCGTATGTCTGAATCTACTAAAGTGAATATGTAATTTTTGTATTTCATTATATGTATATATGCAGTTATTTATTTATTTGAGAGTGTGAAAGAGGCAGATAGAGAAAGAGAGAACGGGTGTACCAGGGCCTCCAGCCATTGCAAACAAACTCCAGAAGCATGTGCTACTTTGTGTATCTGGCTTATATGGGCACTAGGGAATCAGACATGGGTCCTTAGGCTTCTCAGGCAAGCGCCTTAACTACTAAGCCATCCCTTCAGCCCTGTACTTCGTTATATGTAAATTGTACCTCAAAATAAAATGAACTGTAAAAAAAAATGGTAAATTCTTATACAGTGCTACATATGCTATAGTATTTCAGGTGGTGTGTACCACTATCTGTAGCTTACATTGAAATGCATTGTAAGAAACTAAGGAGAAAACAAGATACAATGATGTGCAGATAGATATGAAATAATAAGTATAATAAAATGTTGTTTTGTAAAATTTAGGTAGTGAGTATACAGGTACTTACTGAATTCTTTCAGTTCTCATAGAGGTGTGTTTGAAAAATTCATATGAAAATATATCAAAAGAGTATTATGAGGGATTGAAGTTAAGGGGATGACACATTGTTCCCTTCCTTTTTCTCTGTCTCACTCCTTCTCTCTAGCCCTCTTTCTCTCTTTCCAGGGTCTTTTCATGTAGCTTTGGCTGGCCTCAAACTTGCTGTGTAGCTGAGGGTCCCCTTGAACTTCTTCCTATCTCCACCTCCTGAGTGCTGGCTGGGGTGAGAGGCGTGCACCAGCACACTAGGTTTTATGGTGTGCTGGGGACTCTAACCCAGCCAGGGATGCATGCATGCATGCTAGACATGCACTCTACCAGTTGAGCTCTTCACAAACTCACACTGTTTCTCTAGAACAGTCTTAACTGAAGTATGGTTGCTGGGTTTAGAGGGTCTATGAGTCAGAATTATTTTCAAAATGGCGCTGAGCTAATATTTTCTCCTGTGTCATCCTAATTCTTTTTGGGTTATGCTGTGGAAGACTCTTACGGCTATATGATCCATGGTATCAATGCCCTTGAAGATAGAGGGGCTTGGTGTGTAATTTGTGCAGTTGTTTATAGACCCTCAGTATGAACACTCTATCTTACGTATTTTGTTCTCAGCATAGGTGCTGTTGGTAAGAAAGTCTACTGATTCTTGTATGCCGGTTTTGTGTCAAGCCACTTGGTTGACATTTTTAGGGCTTTAGGTACAGGATCATGTCATCTGCCACTAGGGGTACTTGAACTTCCTCTGCTCTTTCCGGTTCCTTCCTTCTCATTGCTGTAGCTGAGAGAGGCTCATCTCACCTCTGTCCCAGTTCCCTTCACTGTTGGTTGTAGCTTCACCGTAAGCAGCCTTTATTATGTCCATCCATTCCTGGTTTCTGTAGGGAGTTCATTGTGAAGGGTGTTGAGCAAAGCTTTCTTTCTGTTTCTCCTGGGATTATGATGTCATTTCTGCACTTCAGTCTATTCATGGATTACACCGAGTGACCCTCATGTGTTGAATCACCTCCGGGATGAAACCAATCTTGTCATGGTGTATGAACTTGTGAATATGTCTCTGTGTTTGATAAACAAGTATTTCACTGGAAATTATTGTAGCAGTGCTTGTCAGGGACATTGGTCTATGGTGGTTTTTTGCTGATGTTGTGTCACCAGGGTCATCTTGCTTATTTTGGGGAGACAAAGGTTCTGCTTTCCCTCCCCCCACCAGTGAACTAAGGTAGGAAGTGTGTTTAGCTACAGTTACTTTTCTTTTTCTTTTTTTCCTTTATTTGAGAGAGAGACAGAGAGGCAGAAAGAGAGAGAGAATGGGTGCACCAGGGCCTCTAGCCACTGCAAACAAACTCCAGACGCGTGCTCCCCCTTGTGCATCTGGCTTTAGGGAATCAAACCTGGGTCTTTAGGCTTCACAGGTAAGCGCCTTAACTGCTCAGCCATGTCTCTAGCCCTTAGAGTGACTTTTTATTTGTTCATTATCATCTTTTTCTCTGCACTTGTCAGTTGTTTAAACACTGACTTTGAATTTCCAAAAATGAGTTCCGCTTTGGAATTGAGTATGTTTTTTTTTCTTTTTAAAAAAATATTTTTATTTATTTTCTAGGGGAGGTTGGGGGAGATTGCCTGTGTACTCCAGGGCCTCTTGCCACTGCAGGCAAACTCCAGATACACACACCACTTTGTGCATCTGGCTTTATGTGGTTAATGGGGAATTGAACCCAGGCAAGCAGGCTTTGCAAGCAAGTGCCGTTAACCACTGCACCTTCTTCCTTGCGTGGGTGGCTTGTCTTAGGTTCTACTTGTCTCTATCTGACTCTTCTGTAAAACCTGCTTTATGGCATTTTTCACTTTATTTTTGCCTTAAAGTATCATTAGGTTTTAATATTACCTTGTGTGTAGTTGAAATTTTTCTGTTGTAAATGACTCCTTTAAAACAAAATTTGTGAACTTATTAATCTACTCACATTTATTTGAATACCTATATTTGAATTAATGTATACATTTTATTCAGTTTAATTCCTTATGAATTTGGATTACATAGCTTTAATTTTCTCTATTGATTTCAAAACTTCCATCATATTGTTTATCATTGATTTTTCAAACTTTAGTTCCAAGGATTGCACCATATATATGCCAGGCAAGCACTTAGACACTAAGCTACATCCCTATTCTCATATTGCTGCTTTTTAATGATTACTATTGAAATTCAGAAAATTTTTCATCGAGGTATGATTGACACAAATAGCTATAGTTATTTATTTTGTGCAATTTAGTGAGCTTTTAAAAAAATATTTTATATTATTTATTTGAGAGAGGGAAAGAGGCAATGAGAGAGAGAGAGCAAGAGATAGAGAGAGAGATAGAATGAGAATGAGCATACCAGGGCCTCCAGCCACTGCAAACAAACTCCAGATGCATGCGTCATCTTGTGTATGTGGCTTACGTGGGTCCTGGGAAATCAAACCTGGGTCCTTTGGCTTTGCAATCAAACACCTTAACCACTAAGCTGTCTCTGCAGCCCCTAATTTAATAAGCTTTGACATGTATTCAACCACATGTATACAGCCACACAACTACTACCACTACAGTGAGGACAGGGAGGTGTCCTTCACCTCAGTTTCCCGTGCTCCTTGGTAACCTTCCTCTTATCCTCCAATTTCTCCTTCATGTTCTTTCTCTTAACCACACGCCTGATTTCATAGGGTATAAGTGGAAAGTCTGTCTTCTTCTGTGTCTGTTGTCTTTCAGCACATTTCGAGATTTGTGCTGATTGTTGAGTCTATTGATTATTTTGTCTATTCACTAATGGACATTTGAGTTGCTTCAAGTTTTAGCTACTACTAGTAAGTTTGACATGGTTCTCACTCTAGCCCAGGCTGACCTGGAATTCACTCTGTAGTCTCAGAGTGGCCTCAAACTCACAGCAATCCTCCTACCTCTGCCTCCTGAATGCTGGGATCAAAGGCGTGTGCCACCACGCCTGGCTGACATGGATTTTATATATAAACTCTCAGGCTCAATCATAAGTATTTATGAATATAATAGTTAATAAGCTTATGATTGAAAGCTTATTCATTTTAAACATAAAGTAATCTCAACTTTTGACCCACTAAGGTATTTATAATCTACTATTATTATTTGGTTTTTTCAAGGTAGGGTCTCACACTAGCTCAGGCTGACCTGGAATTCACTATGTAGTCTCAGGGTGGCCTCATACTCATGGTGATCCTCCTACCTTTGCCTCCCGAGTGCTTGGATTGAAGGCATGTGCCACCACGCCCGGCCTATTTGTATTTTTTGAATTTTTTTATTTATTAGAGAGAGAGAGAATGAGAAAGGGCCCACCAGGGCCTTCAGGCACTGCAAATGAACTCCAGATGCATGCGCCACCATGTGCATCTGGCTTACATGGGTTCTAGGGAATCGAACCTGGGTCCTTAGGCTTCACAGACAAGTGCCTGAACTGCTAAGCCATCTTGCCACTCCTACTATTTGTATTTTTGTAAACTGTAATTATATACTATTTATAGTGTCTCACTAAATTAAAGATAATAAAAATTGGTGAATAAAAAATTTAAAGAGTAAGGAGCTGCAAAGATGGCTCAGAAGTTAAGGTACTTGTCTGCAAAGCCTAACGACCCAGGTTCAATTCCCCAATATTCATGTAAAGCCACATGCACAAAGTAATGCATCCATCTGGAGTTTGTTTGCAGTGGATAGAGGCCCTCCTTGCAAATAAATAAATAAAATATGTTTAAAAATTAGAGACTAATGTATGAGTTAACTGATCACTTTTAACTTGATTCAATTAATAATGCTGTGATTAGGATTTAAATAAATTGGTTTGTAGCAGCTATCCAGAAGCTTAAAAGATATTTTTAAATTTAATGCTCATTTTCTACATACATGTTTGATATCTTATCCCTTTCCCCCATCTTTAGATAACAAAATTTGTCCAAGACAGACATAGAGCTAGAAGGAACAGACTTCGTAAAGATCAACTCAAGAAACTCCCTGTACATAAATTCAAGAAAGGTAAATGAATATATTTGTTTTCTAAATAATTTTCCAGTACATTTCAGAACATACTTTAATATAATATACCTTCTGAATCTCTGCCGTCCCCTGGTGACACTGAGTAGAATGAGTGTCAGTGAGAGGTGTTCTGCTCTGGTACCCTGGTGAAGGCAGAAAGGGAGGGCATAATTGGCATGGAATTTAAAAGCAGTAATGAAATCTTCAAACATTTTCCTTATTTATTAGAGAGAGAGAAAATGGGTCCACCAGGGCCTCCAGATGGTTCAAATGAACTCCAGATGCATGTGCTACCTCGTGCATCTGGCTTATGGGGATCTGGGGGAATCAAACCTGGGTCCTTCGGCTTTGCAGGCAAGTGCTTTAACTGCTAAGCCATCTCTCCAGCTCTGAAATTGTTAAAATACTTTGTGTTGTCACCATTGTCACCTGTAACTCTAAACAATGTCAGTCAGTGAGGTACCCCTGTACCGAGGTCGTATGCTCGTACAACCTGCATGACCCTCCTCGTGTTCTGTCTTCCCTCTGTGGCACTGCTGTCTGTTGTGCTGCAGATAGAAACAGGCAGCCGTGGTGCATCCACTTGTCATGTCTCGAAGTTTCACCCTCATGTGAGCTATTCCTGCACACTGCTGTTACCTGCCATATACACAAGGGGATAGGACAGAGCCGCTAGAGCTTTAATGTCATGTTGCTAACAGTGGCAGCTGGGGAGGGCTCTGGGATCTATACTACAGCCAAGCACCTTCCTTCTCTATGTTCAGTGACCCTTTAATGTAGGTACATACTTATTGAATCCTTTTGGCTAGTACTTCACAGACTTTAATTTTGTATGCCAATGAAAGTTCATGTGTTTTTGTTTAATTTTTTGTTGTTGTTGTTGTTTTTTTGAGGTAGGGTCTTGCTTTAGCCCAGGCTAAACTTGGAATTCATTATGTAGTCTCAGGGTGGCCTTGAACTCATGGTAGACCTCTTATCTCTGCCTCCCAAGTGCTGGGATAAAAGGCGCGTGCCACCACACCCAGCTTCATTTAAATTGAAAAAATATTTTTATATTATTTATTTATTTGAGAGAGAGAGAGAGAGTGTGTGTGTGTTTGTGTGTGAGCGAGTGAGAGAGAATGGGCACACTAGGGCCTACAGCCACTGCAAATGCACTCTAGATATATGTACTACCTTGTGCATTTGCCTTATGTGGGTCCTGGGGAATCAAACCTGAGTCCTTAAGCTTTGCAGGCAAGCACCTTAACTGCTGAGCCGTTTCTCCAGCCCTCTTTTAACTTTTTTGTTGTTGTTGTTTATTTTTATTTATTTATTTGAGAGTGACAGAGAAAGAGACAGAGAGAGAGAGAGAGAGAGAGAGAGAGAGAATGGGTGCATCAGGGCCTCCAGCCACTGCAAACGAACTCCAGATGTGTGCGCCCCCTTGTGCATCTGGATAACGTGGGTCCTGGGGAATCAAGCCTCGAACCGGGGTCCTTAGGCTTCACAGGCAAGTGCTTAACCGCTAAGCCATCTCTCCAGTCCTCTTTCAACTTTTATTGGCAGTCTCCACACACAGAGACAGTAGACCATCATCATAAATCCCCTCCTCCCATCACCTCCGCTTTTCCCTCTCCTTACCCTCCTCCACTGAATTCCTTCTTTTTCCAACTAGTCTCCTGTTTTGATGTCATCATTTTTAATTCTCCTATTATGCATGTCTCGTGAAAAGTTCTGCTTTTAGTTCAGTAGAGAAAGTGTAAGGAGTAGAGGGGAAATAGATGTGGTTCTTGCTAAGTTTTATATCCCAAGAAATTAAAATATATTATTATCATTTACAATTATTATTTTATTAAAATAGAATATAAGTCAATGAGAAAAACAGAAAAAAGACTGTGTTTCAATAAACAAAAGTAGTCATTTATGAACCGTACTGCACTGTCACTTGGGGTTTCCTTGCAGCTTGTTCACTGAGCAGACCCAGGATGGAGATTTGCTTTAGGAATTTGCCTTTTGACGCTTCATTTTGTATGTTTAATTCAGTGACAATTTTTGTACATACATATATAATGTATTTAAATCAAAATCAACGCCCATTACCTTCTCTTGCCCCCGTCTTCATCCCAACCAGTCCTCCTGTCTTTGCGCACGGGTGCGGCTCACTGAGTTTACTTAGGGCCGCGTGCAGGAGTATACGCACCTTGTCAGAGGCCGCACCACTGAGGAAAATGTGGCCCTTCCTCCAGCAACCATTGGCTGCCAGTAACTTCTGCACGGTAGGGGCCTCCTGTCCTTTTCCATCACCTGTGATGGACTGTTGATGGTCCCCATATTGTGCAGGGCTTATCATGGCAGTTGCTGTGGGGTCATTATGCAACATCCAGGCCAGGTGTGTCCCCATTCTCTGATTCTTATCTGTCCAGCTCCTCTTCCAGTGGTCCCCAAGCCTTGTGGGGTGGGTAGAGCTGTCTTATTAGGCTTAACACTCGGCAGGCACTTGCCTCAGTCCTTTGTGAGCGTTCAGTCTCCCTAGGAGTTACAGCAAAGTACAAAACAAAACTGACCAAAGATGAGAGAAGCTCTCATCTGTGGGCATAAACATAAATATTTAAAAGTCAATTTGAGGACTGGAGAGCTGTCTTAGCAGTGAAAAAGCTTGCTGCAAAGCCAAAGGACCCAGGTTTGATTCCCCAGTACCCACATAAAGCCAGATGCACAAGGTGCTGCATGTGTCTGGAGTTTGTTTTCAGTGGTGCGCCATATTTTCCCTCTCTCCCCCCCCCCTTTTCTCTCTCTGAAATAAATAAACAAACAAACAAATAAAAACATTTTTAAAGGCAATTTGATGGGCACAACATACCCTTTTAGCCAAATAATAGTAATAGCTTTCCAATCTGAGAGCAGTTTTATCCAAGTCATGCCACTACTGCACCAGTGAACACAGTTTACCTGGCTGCTCAATTGAGTAGCGCACGCATTCTACCACTGGGTAAAACTACTGATGACTTTTCTCTCCCAGCAGTCTGCATAACCTCTTAAAGCCCCGGGACAGCTGGCCGGCAGGGAGGAAGCCTCGAGCTCAGTTCCAGCTTGATTTCTCTGTGTATTTTTAGCAGTAGGTTCTAAGTATCTAGTTCTGATGGACATCCAAGAGCACTGGCAATATTGTTTGGGGGCCTTAGGGGCTTCTCTTACTAACAATTCTTCCTAGCACAACCCACGCCTAGAACTGGGGTTTCCTGTAATAATATATGGCTTCTGAGAGCAGTATTATCCACCCACACAGGGTACTTCTGTTCAAACGTTTTAAAAATTATGTTTTTAATAAGCCAACAAAGAAATAGGTTTCCATATAGCTTTTTCCCACACATTTTTAGTTTTTTTCTTTTTGGATTTTGAACTCACAGCAATCCTCCCACCTCTGCCTCCCAAGTGCTAGGATTAAAGGCGTGCGCCACCACGCCCAGCTAGTTTTACTTTTTTTTAACATTTAAATTTTTACTTATGTACTAGATAGTGAGAGAGAATGAGCACGCCAGGGCCTGTAGCCACTGCAAATGAACTCTAGACACATGCACTACCATGTGCATCTGGTTTACATGGGTTCTGGGGGAATCAAACCTGGGTCCTTAGGCTTCGTAGGGCAGCCCCTTAACACTCTCCCTCCACCCCCCCGAGGTAGGGTTTCATTCTACTCCAGACCTGGAATTCACTATATAATCTCGGGGTGGCCTCAAACTCATGGCGATCCTCCTACCTCTGCTTCCCGAGTGCTGGGATTAAAGGCATGCACCACCACGCCCGGCTGCCCCTTAGCTCTCCAGCCCACACATCTAAGTTTTGATTAACCCTTCCTTTCTACTCCTCTCATCCCCACTTGAACCTTGTCAGTCTCTGTATTCCACCTGTCTACTTTCAAATCACATGTTTCATACTATTCCCTCCCCCTCCCACAACCCCTTCCAAGCTTCTTGGCCTCCACTGACTTTCACTCTTAACCTACATACAGATCTAAAAATTCGAAGCTAGGATCTGCACATTAGAGAGAACATGGGATGTTTATCTTTCTGAGGCTGGTAGTGGAACCTTGTGGACATGGGGTCTCGCTGTCGGCTGTTAGGGCTATGGGGAAAGGGCTAAAGGATTATAGTCTAACTGGTGCTGTCCCCAGATCTCTGCTTCCTAGCTGGCTTCTGTGATGTGAACATGCTGCCTCGTCTTCTGCACCGTCACCATGAGCTGGTGTAAACCTTCCTCCCTGTTTTTACCAGGTATTCGGTCACAGCAGTGAGCACACTCAGAGGGCCTTGAAGTCTCCACCTGTATAGTTCTCATTGCCGTTCCACCAGGTTTTGCCTCATGTATATAACACTGCATTACCAGGTGTACATTTATAGGAATTTTCTCTTGGATAATTGACTTCCTTATCATTGTGTAATGCTGCTCTCTGTACCTGATGGTGTCTTGCTCTGAAACTGTCTGTGAAATCAGTGGTCATTCTTCCTTTTTTTTTTGGCAAAATGTTATTGAAGTGTTTCATGCATCACTTTACTTTTAATCTGTGTGTATCTTTATGCTTAAGGGGTTCATAGTTGGGGAAATTTGTATGTTTTGGGTATTGGATATTAATAATGAATTCACATATTTCATGTTAAATTATTCATTTTAGTAGGTGTAATAGTATTGTAATTATGCTTTTGAAAGCTCTTATGTGTTATGCAGTTATATTTAATAAAATGGTATGTCTAAATATATTTTAATTCATTCAGGAAAACAGTTGGAGGTAGAAGTATCCAAGTTGTGAAGCCTGGGAAATGGCACGTGTGGTTGTGTAATAGTACATCATGTTTTTGTGCATGTTTGAAATTTCCCCGTTAAAACAACGTAAAGAAAGCAAGGACCTGGTCACACGAGATCTTACGTGTCATTAGAAATCCAGAGGCCACTGAGAAGCATTAGTTATATCACTTTCCCTACAGGAGTCAGTCTACTGTCAGAGTTACGGAACTCCAAAACTTCACTGGAATCCCAAGTCACTCTTTTCTATCGTGGGCTCCTTGCTTCTCTCCTACCTAAGTTCAGCATTGACCTCTTTGCAGCAGAGCTAAGCCATGGGAGGGAGGCATATGATTGGGTCTTATGAATCTCAGCAGCGAGTAGGCCAGCACTTCTTGCAACATGGTACACAGGAAAGAATGCCTGATTTAGAACCACCTTGCCGCTTACCCTGACCTTTCTGGTAAAGCTGCCCTAAGTATCTTACTAATGTGTAAGACGTAATGCAAACCTGTGACTTTTTAAAGTGCGAATGCTTTTTGTGGACTGAGAGGAAAGTAGGGTTGAGGGCTGGAGAAATGGCTTAGCTGTTAAGGTGTTTGTCTGCAAAGCCTAAAGACCCAAATGAAATCTCCCAGGACCCATATAAGCCAGATGCACAAGGTGGCACATGCATCCGAAGTTTGTTTTCAGTGTCTGGAGGCCCTAGTGCACCCATTCTCTCTCTCTCTCTCAAATAAATAAAATATTTAAAAAAAATTTAAAGTCTTTTTTTTAAACTAGATTTGAAACCATCCTATATGCCAGCCATCGAATCTGGGAAATCCCATAAGGCAGGCTGGAACCTCAGGATGTCCTGACGTCTGCGGAAAAAGAAATCTGAATTTGCTACACGGCTGAGTCTTTTGTGTTCTGTAGGGTGGTCTTCCCTTTCAGTTACTCAGAATTCTTTTCTGATTACATCTGTAAATGAATGTATGTACATTACTACCACAAACTCGAGAAAACGTCAAAGGAAAATGTGATCTTAATTCCTAAGGAATATCCAGGACGAATGTAAATTGCTGTATAGCTCATGAAAGCTCCCAGCGTTGGGCAGATAGCATGGCTGGTAAAGTGCTTCCGTGTCCACAAGCATGAGGACTTGAATCCCGGCCCCAGTACCATGTAAGAGCCAGCTGTGGTGGTGTGTTCTGTAATCCCAGCACTTGGAGATGGAGACGGGAATCCCTGGGTTAGGCTATCTGAGTCAGTGAGCTCTGGGTTCCCCATTTTTATATATATGTCCACTGTACAATCAAAATACTTTTAGTGTTCAGGTTATAGTATTTTTTATTTTTGATGTTTTATACATTTATATGGTGAATTTTGATTATATTTGCCCTCCATTATCTTCTTCAGATTTTGTTTCTTTGAGGTAGGATCTCAGTTTGCCCAGGCTGACCTGGACTTCACTCTGTAGCCCCAGGCTGGCCTCGGACTCATCTGATTTAGCATTTGCACTGGTGGTGAGCCATGGCCAAGGCTGCAGCAGTGTTTGTGTATAATGCACTCAGCCTGGCTGCAGAAGAGCAAGCCTTGCCTGCTGTGGTGGTGCACGCCTTTAGTTCCCGCACTTGGAAGGCAGGAGGAGGATCACAGTGAGTTTGAGGCCACCCTGAGACTACCTAGTGAATTAATTCCAGGTCAGCCAGAGCTAGACTGAGACCCTACCTGGGGGAGGGGGGCAGGGGAAGCAAGCTTTTTATTCAGAGTTCCAATCACTTAACCTCCCTAGCCAAGCAGGTGCAGTGGCCACTGCCATTTATTTGTTCAGGGTAAGCTTTATTTATTTATTTATTTATTCAGGGCAGGGTCTTGCTCTAGCTCAGGCTGAGCTGGAATTCACTTTGTCTCAAACTTAAGGAGATCCTCCCACCTCTGCCTCCCAAGTGCTGGGATTAGAGGTATGCGCCACCACGCCTGGCCCAGGGTAAGCTTTTATCTGGTGGGACAAAAGGGTGTTCCAGAATACTACAGCTTTCAGGGCACCGTGAGATAAGCCGTGGCTAGTTTTTCCAGAAGGAAACTTAAGAAAACTGCTTGTGCCACACACCATGGATTCAGCTTTTGCATCATTTCTTTGAAATCTTCGTGACAAGCCTAGAACATGTTTGCCTGCTAAGACGTTTGCCTCTGAGGAAACTGAAACACACGTTTGCTTGGCTGCTCCGCCACTGGTGCTGGCCGCGGGGTGATGTTCTTCGTGCAGACAGGACGCCGGACTCCCTCCTGTCCATGGCCACGGGCACACCTTTGAACGTGACCTGGGTTCAGAATGAGTGCCACGGAAGAAATATGAAGCCATCACTTGGAACTGTTCAGAGCTATCAATTGTACACATTTAAAGATAACCTACAACTATTACCTAATCAGCTTGTTATTTCTTTGGTAAATGATACAAATGTATCATGTGTCCTGTGCGACACAGCTCTGAAGAGAAGATGAGGGCAGAACTGCCCGTGCCCCTGTGGGAGTGCTGAGGGAGATGCCTTTTCTCGCCCTTTCTGCCGCCCACCTGCCTTTCATGCAGCCGCCAGGCCAGTACCCTGACCCACCATCTCTGCCCTCACGTGCTCTTTGAAGGACCCTGCGATCATTAGGCCCATGTGGAAAATCAGGCTGGTCTCCCCGCTTCAGTGCCTATTAGCCATGTGACTGTTTCTAGTATAGGTTACGAGGTGGTAACGCTGCATGTTCACCTTGTTCGAGAACCTCAGTCCTGACTTAATTGCTTAGTACATTCAAGCTGTCACTGTCCATGCCAGTAGATCAGTAGACAAAGAAATGGGAGCCCACCCATGTTGTCAGGTTCAGTCCTTCCCTTTGGGCTGAGCCGATGACGTCTGTGCGCGTGCACACGTGTGTGGTAGTAACAACACAGGGCTGGAGAGATGGCTTGGCAGTTAAGACACTAGCCTGCAGAGCCAACGAACCCAAGGTTGATTCCCAAGTACCTGCTTAAGCCAGATGCACTAGATGGTGCATGTGTCTGGAGTTTGTTTGCAGAGGCTAGAGGCCCCAGTGCACCCATTCTTTCTTTCTCTCAAATAAGTAAATAAATAATTTAAAAAATACAGTGTTCATCCATACTTACCAGACAATGGCTTTATTTCTGATGCCTCCTGTGGATAGACATTGAATTGAACTCTTTATTTCACAAGTGTGTGTGTGTGTGTGTGTGTATATCTGTATACATATAAAAATCCCCTTCATGTTTTTGCCTAACATTTAATGGAAAATATTGAACTGAAGGCAATCACCCAGGTACCAAATTATTAACTTAAATGAAAAAGCAGCTACATTTAAAAGGCTGTTTCTTTAAAAAACAACAAAACAAAACAAACACTGGGGCTAGAGAGATGGCTCAGCAGTTAAGGTGCTTGCCTGCAAAGCTTAGCTAACAACTTGAGTTCAATTCCCCAGTACCCACGTAAAGCCAGATGCATCTGGAGTTCATTTGCAGCGGCTGGAGGCCCTGGTGCACCCGTTCTCCATCTCTCTGCTTGCCAATAAATAAATACTTTAAAATTTAATACACTTATCATCTGAATTCCACAGAAGAGCTTTTTGAATTAAGTAAACTGTTGTAAAGGTGCTGGTGAGAACACAGTATTAAAGTAGGATGCACCCATTTACTGGATACTTGTGGCCTGGCTGTAAGCTTCTATCATCTAGCTTCATTCTAACACCAGTGCAAGAGATGGGATTCCTGCACAGATAGAGACAGTATGTCATAGACTAATTCTTGCCACATACCTCAGAACTGGGGTTGGAAACCTGAAGCTAAAGCACCCCACTTCAGATCTGCTTTCGTTAATAAGATAAAAGCTCTTGAGTGTATGTTCTGACATGATTTTTTTTTGGGGGGGGGGTTGAGGTAGGGTTTTGCTCTAGCTGACCTGGAATTCACTATGGAGTCTCAGGGTGGCCTTGAACTCATGGTGATCCTCCTACTTCTGCCTCCCGAGTGCTGGGATTAAAGGCGTGTGCCACCATGCCTGGCCCCTGACATGATTTTTATTTGTGGGAAAAAACAAATGACCTATATTCAAGTGGAAGAGCTCTTGCCTACCATGTGTGGGTTCAGTCCCCAGTCCCCACCACAAAAAGGGCTCAGAGACTTTAAGAAGTTTAAGTCGTGAGATTTTCTTGTTTGGCATAAAACATTTGAAAACTAGTATCTGGGGCTGGAGAGATGGCTTAGCAGTTAAGGTGCTTGCCTGCAAAGCCAAAGGACCCAGGTTCAATTCCCCAGGACCCACATAAGCCAGATGCACAAGGTGACACATGCATCTGGAGTTAATTGCAGCAGCTGGGAGACGCTGGCGCGCACATTCGCTCTTTCTCCCTCTTTCTCACTCAAATAAATACAAAAAAATTTTTAAAGAACCAGCATGAGTAGTTAGTAAAACACCAATATGATTGTTATTATATTTTTGACAAAGATAATCAGGGTAAACAAATCTGACATCCATTTTTAATTGACTAATTAAGCTAAAGTCTAATTATTCAAAACTTCAGGTCCTTGAGCAGTAGAGCAGCTGCTTGAGTCTGACAAAAACAATGAGAGAGATCAGCAGCTTTTACCGTCAGTGGACTGCACAGTTGGAGAAGTTTCAAAAAGCTTATCTAGAGGCTTTACCCTGCTGCCCTCTCATGGGCAGGAGCTCTTTATAATCTCTCCTCCTTCCTTCTCTTAATCCTGTGAAGTCTCTAAACTTAAAGCAAGCTGTCTACACATTTTTCTTATGATTTGTTGCAGGAGATGAGTACGATGTATGTGCCATTTGTTTGGACGAATATGAAGATGGAGACAAGCTCAGGATTCTTCCCTGTTCTCATGGTAAGAACAATTACATACTTTCAAGTAACTTAAATATGGCATTACAGAAAAGTTGGGAGCACACTGTAGTGTCTTTAAAGGATAGAGGCATTTATATCCCACACAATAACTCTTCTCTCACCCCGGCATGTGTCTGCTGTCAGCATGAGAAGCACCGAGGAGAGTGTTAGGCTCTGGCCCGGCGCTGACTAAAGGTGTGTTTTACTTCAACAGCTTATCATTGCAAGTGTGTAGACCCCTGGCTCACCAAAACCAAAAAGACATGTCCAGTCTGCAAGCAGAAAGTGGTTCCTTCTCAGGGTGACTCGGATTCTGACACGGACAGCAGTCAGGAAGAAAACGAGGTGTCAGAACACACCCCCCTCCTCAGACCATTGGCCTCTGTCAGCACCCAGTCATTCGGGGCTCTGTCGGAGTCCCACTCGCATCAGAACGTGACCGAATCCTCAGACTATGAGGAGGATGACAACGAAGACACTGACAGCAGCGATGCCGAAAATGACACCAGCGAGCACAGCGTTGTGGTCCAGCTGCAGCCCAGTGGGGACCAGGATTACAATGTAGCAAACACTGTCTGACATTCAGGCCACTGGCTCTTCTTCTTTAAAATGTTTATTTAGGTATATAATTTGGTTTATTTTGCTCCCTTTAGAGGTTTCTGTAGAGATAACTTATTTTTAGTATTCTAGCATAATCAGGTTACTGAAACAGGCCTTTTGACCCAGTACTTATGTCCAAGAGTGCACCTCATCTCACTAACAGGTAGCAGACCGGGGTGTAACTCAGGCACCTCATTAGCTCGCTGGGGAGAAAACAGCCAGGACATCCTCAAGACGGTAAGCCCTAGAGCACAGTGTGCAGTGCCTGTCTTCCACTGGAGATGGCGCTGTAACATGGATCTAGCATGAGCGAAGTCCACGCTCACCTTGGTATTTCCTGGAACTGCTGGGTTAGAACATGCTTCTTCTGGAATTTCCCGAAATTGTCATTGTTATCGATAGGCAAGGAGGTAATTTAGCAGTTTTTCCTCTTCTCAGTGCCACACAGACAAGGAGATCTTTCTCATTCCTATTCCTGAGTGACTTATCCCTGACAGGAAAGGTCTAGAACTAGTGTTGACTTTCCCGTTGTTTTTGTTGTAAGGTTTTAATACTACAGTGTTCCTAAGAATTTGATTCAGCAGTTAAAAGTAGTGTCTCTGGACCTTTCCTGTTTCAGTTTCCTTAAGGGTTTTGTGTTGTGATAAAAACCGCTGCATAAAAATACCAAATCTCAGCCACTGTTACCACTCCGATCATATACCTCTTAACCACGAGCACCCTGTGCTGATGAGCGCTGCCACTCTGTCCAGAGGAGGCTGTGCAAGTATTGGATCTGAAGAGAAGTGCTTTCGTCAACAGAACTAATGTATTGAAACAATGTATTCTGAGAAGTAATTATATATCACTGGAACTATGTAGAAATATATATATATAATCAACATGCTAAGAATTTTTATATGGCCTTGTATGATTGGAGCTTCAATGTTAATAAATGTTTTTCCACTTTAAGACCCAGCCAATATTTGTTCTGCACACCCACCGCGGGTCACTGGCATGCACTGCCCTGGATGTAATGGGGCATCCGTGGTCAGGAACACACATCACATCACACCACGTTAGGATTTTCAAAGCCCCTGACTGCTCACAAGCATGAGGTTAATTCACCAAAGGTAAGACTGCAGCCAAAATCCTTCCAAAAGTAAGCAGCCGTGGTGCCTGTTCAAATGACGCACTCTACCATCAACCACTGCTAGACTGAAGAGAGAAGTGTGCTCCAAGGAAGTACACCAGGTGTACACATGAGCCTGTGCTATGAAAGAAGTAATGAATTTTAAAATAGCACTAGGAGGGGAAATTTTAATTTCGGAATTTTTTCTTGTTATGCTCACTTTGGAAAATGAAAGGCTTAGGCCAACCCTTCCTCCTAAGAAACACTGTTTACCATGGTAATTCAGTAGAGGTTGAAGTGTGTCGTTTGCATAAAAGATTACAAAAGGGCTGGAGAGATGGCTCAGCGGTTAAGGTACTTGCCTGTAAAGCCTAAGGACCCTGCTTCAATTCCCTAGTACCCACGTAAAGCCAGATGCACAAGGTGGCACATGCATCTGGAATTCATCTGCAGTAGCTTGAGGGCCTGGCCCGCCCATTCTCTTTTCCTCTATTTCTCTCCAAATAAGTAAATAAATAAAATAAAAATATTCAATTGAATGGGGGCAGGCACAAGGGAAAAGGGGATACCAACACATGATGTTACCCATACGAAATATGTTAAAAATAATAAAAGATTTTTAAAAAGTTTATAAAACAAAGCTCTGCCTACTAGTAAAACGCACAGTAAATAGCTTTTAAGATAATTAAAAAACAATTATTAAAATATATTTTAAATAAGTGACTTTTTTATTTTTATTTTTTTGTTCATTTTTATTTATTTATTTGAGAGTGACAGAGAGAAAGAGGCAGATATATATATATGGAGAGAGAGTGAATGGGTGCGCCAAGGCCTCCAGCCACTGCAAATGAACTCCAGACATGTGTGCCCCCTTGTGCATCTGGCTAATGTGGGTCCTGGGGAATCGAGCCTCGAACTGGGGTCCTTAGGCTTCACAGGCAAGTGCTTAACCGCTAAGCCATCTCTCCAGCCCATAAGTGAAATATTTTAAAAGAAAGTTATATCACTAAAAGACTGTAGCTTATATATTAGATGTAACATCCTTATATCTCCTAATCTACACTTCAGAGGACCTAGTTCCTTTAAGTTAGTTCTTCTGGATCAAAAATTATTTTGTTGAATTCAAAATTGTTACTTTTGGTTGTAAAAATTATGAAACATCTTTTAACAGCACTAGCTAAGACTGTATTTTTTCTCAATATTGACTTAGAATGTCCTATCATTTCATGGTATCAGTACTAAGCTTTTTGAGTATGGTATTAAGTAAAATTGAAATCTACTTTCTGGGTTGGAGAGAGGCTTAGTGGAAGGCGCCTGCCTGCAAAGCTCAGTTTGATTCCCCAGCACCCACGTAAACCCAGATGTACAAGGTGGCACATGTGTCTGGAGTTTGTTTGCAGTGGCTAGAGGCCCTGGCATGGCCATTCTCTATCTGCTTCTTTCTCTCAGATAAGTATAAATAAAACATTTTGAAGTCTATTTTCTAAGGCCTAATTTAAAGATTTTCTAATAATAAAAGTAACATTTTGTAAAACACAAAAATGAAAATATAGTCACTTGGAAACTGAACCTAAAGATAAATATACCTGGACATACTGCCTTCAGAAATATGCATGAATATACATCTGATTATTCATTTATAATACTTAACGTTCATTGATAAGCATGCTTATGTCATTCTTCAATAACTGTTTTGTCCAATGGACATGATTTATCCACTACACCCCTTTAATGTTGAGCCCTATAAAGTTTAGCAAGTTTGGTTACCATGTGAGATGGACGTTTTAGTATACAAATATGTCCCTTATGCTAAATTCACAGAACTAAGTACAAAGCAAAGTAGGCACATATTTTCATAAGTACTTTTCTTTTTTTTTTTTTTTTTGGTTTTTCGAGGTAGGGTCTCACCCTAGCCCAGGCTGACCTGGAATTCACTCTGTAGTCTCAGGGTGGCCTCGAACTCACAGCGATCCTCCTACCTCTGCCTCCCAAGTGCTGGGATTAAAGGCATGCGCCACCACGCCCAGCAGTACTTTTCTTTTTGTTTGGTTTTTTGAGGTAGGGTCTCACTCTAGCCCAGGCTGACCCGAAGTTCACTGTGTAGTCTCAGGGTGGCCTACCTCTGCCTCCCAAGTGCTGGCATTAAAGGCATGTGCCACCACACCCAGCTTTTTTTGTCTTGTCTTTTTTTTTTCTTTTAAAGGCAGGATCTCACTCTATCTCAGGCTGACCAGGAACTTCACTCGTTAGCTCCAGGTTGGCCTCTAACTCACCTGTGATCTTCCTACCTCAGCCTCCCAGGTGCTGGGACTACAGGTGTGCTCCCTTCGTAAGTATCTTCCTATTGGAATTAAGGGCCGGGATGGTAAGGCTCATTTTTACTGATGATATCCGTCACTTTCTACCACTTTCACCCATATCCTCACCCCCAGGGATTTCACCATTTGGGTCATTGTTCACTGTCACCCTAGTAGTTCATTACAAATAATGTGTACGTGAGTACTACTGTAAAATCTGGAGCCATCCCAACCTGATCATGAATCCTCACTTGCACAACCTTTAGCCTGAACACGAATGCTAAAGGACAGAACACCACCAGGTTCTGACTGTTGTGCACTCTGAGTCACAACCTTTAGCCTGAACACGAATGTTAAAGGACAGAAGAACACCGGGTCCTGACTGTTGTGCACTCTGAGTCACAACCTTTAGCCTGAACACGAATGCCAAAGGACAGAAGAACACCAGGTTCTGACTGTTGTGCACTCTGAGTCACAACCTTTAGCCTGAACACGAATGCTAAAGGACAGAAGAACACCAGGTTCTGACTGTTGTGCGCTCTGAGTTACCACCTTTAGCCTGAACACGAATGCTAAAGGACAGAAGAACACCAGGTTCTGACTGTTGTGCGCTCTGAATCACAACCTTTAGTCTGAACACGAATGCTAAAGGACAGAAGAACACCAGGTTCTGACTGTTGTGCGCTCTGAGTCACAACCTTTAGTCTGAACACGAATGCTAAAGGACAGAACAACACCAGGTTCTGACTGTTGTGCGCTCTGAGTCACAACCTTTAGCCTGAACATGAATGCCAAAGGACAGAACAACACCAGGTTCTGGCTGTTGTGCGCTCTGAGTCACAACCTTTAGCCTGAACATGAATGCTAAAGGACAGAACACCCGGTTCTGACTGTTGTGCGCTCTGAGTTACCACCTTTAGCCTGAACACGAATGCCAAAGGACAGAACACCAGGTTCTGACTGTTGTACGCTCTGAGTCTACTGTCTGCATCTACTAAAGCAGCATCAATTCGTACCTTCCATGTTTTTACATCCCATGCATACGAGCATATTCAGAGCTAATACGCAACCTGTCAAAAAAATTAGTTATGTACAGTGTATTTTAGGTAGGGAAAAGATAAATTCCTGCTCCTTAACATTCTTTCTCAAAGGTAGCCTGCAAGGCCGCTTACTATGGATCAGAATGGCCTGTGATTATTTCTAACAATGGATTTCCTAGACTTAGGGATTCTCCACCCCCAGGGCAGAGCCCAGTGGGAACCTACATTGCTACCAGCTGTCCAGGTTCACTTAGACCCACTGACTTTTGAGCACCCACTGCTCTGTTTCTCCGCATGATAATCATGATTTATCCAAACAGTCCTAAATTAACATATTCATTGAAAAAACTCCAGGATTAGACAAATTTAAATGTGATCAACATGTTACTTCACAGGCAAGAAAAATGCAAAAGTCCCCCACCGCTCTTAAATGCTGCCTGAGGAACAATGTCTGTTCTGATGTGGGAGACTCAGCTGGCTGACTTCAACCTGCCAACTGCCTCCAAATGTTAAGACTTGTGACAGACAGTTCAACCCACAAACGTACTGTAGTCCACAGACACCCTCCTTGGTACCGGAGCCGCCCGATGCTTACTGGATCTCATAAGGAGAGAGCCACAGAGACACAGTTACCAGCAGGTAAGTTACTTTTCCTCCCATAAGCCCGAGGTGACCCTGAAATGATGGCCAATTTCCTGAAAGGCATGTCTGGGTGGTTCCATGCCTGCAGCAGACGGGCCTCATTTCTGTGCCCCACCGTGTGAACCACAGCTGGAGGTGCAGCAGCACCCCTGTTCCCACCACTGAGGAGCTCACACAGGAGGAATCGTAGAGTGAGGCTGATGAGACCTCACAGCCAAGATTAAAAAAAAAAGAAATTACCTGTTAACAGTAAAGCACAACAGCTTACAAACAACATGAGTCTAAAATATTTGGTTGGAATAAATTTATTTCATCTGTCTGTAAACAAGGTGTTTTAATAGTTATGGCATTTTTTTAAATGCATATTAATCAGATGAGTTAGACTGTATCCCAGATGTAACAAAGTGCAGGGAAAGAAATGGACAAATCAGCAACAAGATTTGTTTCCATCTGTACATTATCCACAATGCCCAAACAATAGAAGCAAATACTAGAATGTCCCTAAAGTAGTGCCATTCGAAAGAAACCCTTATAGGTCAGTTAAAATCCATCTCACAATAGCAACAGTTCAGTTAACAATAGTATGGCACAGAATACATATGAAAAAATTCATCACAAGACAGCCAAGTCCACAATAATGCAACTTCATATAAAAACCTAAGCTGCAAATAAAAATTGGTCCTATGAAGAATAAACTGGACACACTCCAGATGGTTATGTTGGGATACCTTATGTCCATAATGGCAGCCTTTTACAATGTTACTAATGAGTAGAGCTGGTGGGCAAAGAAAAAGGCAGAACAAAAATGTGAGCTATTGCAATGATGGCATGTCCCTGGGGATCCGATCAGCATGGTTAGGGGCAGGTCAGGGAGGAAGCGCTTTTGGCTCACTGTGTAGCTGCGCTCTCCATGTGTCCTGCGGACACTACAGGAGGTCTGTCTCACGTGCACAGCTCTCAATAGCTCGTCAAGGGGGGGGGGGGATTAATTGGGTTAAATAAACCAGGCACTGCACAAGAGAACACAAGCAAACCAAGTCCCTCAGTGGAGGGAGGGAGGGGAAGAGGGAGGGAGGCAGGGATGAAAACAGTGAAGGAAGATGCACGCACTTCCTCCTCCCAACCGTGCGCTACCGAAGGAAGACTAGGTGAGCCGAGCAAATGCTCGAAGTGCTGAAAGGACACGGATCTAATCAGATTGTACAACCGGCACCTTGCTTCATAGTGACCTATTTTAGTAATCAATATCCCATTAATTGCTAAGACAAAGTGATGCCCAACTTGGCATGCCCCTCCCCCCAATTTCAAGGTATCATGCAAATCATTATTGTGCTGCAATTATGTTGCCAGATAAAGGTTGGTTACATACAGGGGTTACATACAAACAATCCTTTGGGCAAACAGGAATCGTGACATTAGAAAACAGGTAAAAATAAACTAGCTACCATCTACAGTCTGGTAGCACTGTGACCATGACTGGGGTGCTGATGGAGAGAGAAGGTTGCTAGGCAGATGGGGAGAGGCTGCTTACACGTCAGACCTCCTCAGGTATAAAGCGAGTTCATATGCTTTCTTGTTAAGTGTGCCTCCGTGCACACCTTCCTTTCCCATGACTATAACCAATGCTGGAGCACACAAGGAGACAAAACAGAAGTGAACAGAATTACTTAGGGGGAGGGCAGAAAGAAAAACACCTTTCCCCACCAACAGAGGGATACAAAGGAGACACAGGTTCATACCCCATCACCCTGCATTGCTGATAAAATTTCCAGAATTAAGACTTAAGCTTACAGCTAGGAAAGTTTAAGAGCAATTTCCCCTAATACTTAACAGTCTGCCTAGCAGCTAGAACCCAGAGTCTCTCAAGTATTTTGCCATTGAGTATGCCTTCTTATTCAATCCGCCTCCATGGACCCCTTCTTTTCCCATTACAAAGACCAAGACTGAAAGAGAAAGAAGAAAAGTGTTTCAACAGAGTGTTAATCAAGAGAGTCACGTCAGTTAGCAGACAGAACCCGATTAATAAGTTAACATTAAGCTAGTCTTCCATGAACTGTCAGGCACTGAAACCCATGAATACTCCAGGACAGAGGGTGTTCAGACTGCAGTAACTACTGACTGCAATGGAAGCGTCCTTCACAGCCATGCTCTATGAACAGTCTTTACACAGCTAGGGGAACAGTGGTCGTTTTTCTTCCATTTTAGGGCAAAAACTTCCATTGGTATGACAATACATATTATTTGCCCCTAAAACAAACCTAAAAAGCTTGAATATTTTTCATTTACAAATTCTCCACACATTTAACATTCTGAACACGTCTACTACTCTCAGAGGAAAATAGAAACAAAATTAAATGGAAAGTATTTTCCATGCCAGTCAGAAAAAGCTACATTTTAAGTATCTGTCCTATGCATACTGACACCTCATTCTGCTAGGCTTGTTTGTGAGTGAAATCCTGAAGTGGGTTTACTATTCTGAATGCTCAATGCTTCTATGCTAGGATTGACATGTGTGTACAGGTTCTGTTCACTGCCACTAGATGTCAGTAGTGCTCTATGATAGGAAACGTACAGGGCTCCATGGGCAGGTGAGCTTTTTTTTTTTTTTTTTTTTTTTTTTTAAATATATATTGTTTAAGTCTGTATAACAGCTTGTCTCGTGGAGCAGATAACACTGGAATAGGTTAGACTTTCTTGTTTCAGCAAGCTCAAATTGTGTCAGACAGTTCTGATCATCTGCCACAGAGCGTTGCTTGCAATTTTTAAAAAGTATTTCTGAGAGCAGCTAATGGTATGAGAATTTTATTTAGTGTTTCAAAGTCATCTATTTTTTCTTTTTTACAAATAATCATAAACAAGTCACACTGGACAAGAGAAGCCTTCAGACAAGCAGAGGGAGTTGGTAGAGCCACAGGAGGAAATTACTGTGGCTTTAAGCACCTTCACCACTGCTCCATGGGTCTGCTTCTCCCAATGAGGTTACAAGAAGTTACTGGCCCAGGTTAACAATAAATGCCAATTGGAAAGGTAGGAATATTGGTTAAATGCTATGTTGACACCACAAGTTCTGGAGATGCCAGTTTCTGGATCATGTATGCCAACTGAAATTTCATCCAGTTTTAGTAGACAACTTACATAGTCTAAATCCCCCATCTAACTGTTTCTCTCTTTCCCAGAAAAGTTCCTGGTACAAAAGTGGACTCATGTTAAACTTTCTCCTTTATAACAGGCATTGGAATAATTTAAAATCTAAGAAAGAATGAAAGGTAGAAGATCTAAAAGTAAGAAATTAGGGACGAAAGCAACCAAATGGTTTGAACACAGGATTATTATTTGACATGTCAAACCATCTGAGAGAACTTTCCTTCTTAAGTTTATCAATGGTGAAAGCAAAGAACTGACCCCAGCATTTTAGAGTAAATTGGGGTGCTCGCACTACATCTGAACAGTGCCTCCCTTCAGTGCTGAGCGGCTCACAGAAACCTCTTAGTAGCCATTAGGGCCTCATTTTTATTCAAAACGTTAAGGAAACCACCTAAGTTGCAAGATGTCATACAATTTTTAACCACAAACATATCCTGCTTACCTCTACCGGCTCTGCCAACAGCCACGTTGTATGTGGGCTCCCCACCTTGGCTCTTTGTCCTGATGTCCATCGTGCAGTCGCCGTCAACATATAGACTATCTCTGATCACTGAACACTTCTTTGCGCCAAGAGTCAAACCGTTGGTAAAGAAACCTTCCCGGTCTTTTCCTACAATCATATCTATTTCTACTGGCTGTCCACCCAAAACAAAGAAGAAAAAAGTTGTAATTATTTTCAGATTTTGTTACAACAGAAAGGCTGTGTGCTGATGTGAAATCCAGCCTCAGTCTTTTCTGAGGTTATACCTATTCCTACCTGATTGCTTACTTTGTATGGGTTAGCTTACCTTCACAAGTTAACAGCGCACTCTCCTAGCCAATAGTCCGTGTATACAAAACCTACCTAACTACACTGAAACCTGCAGTTATTTATACACATGTATGTAATGGTCGATAGTGAAATCAGCTCTAAACTCACATGCAGTCATGTGACATCAAATATAAAGTTGCTCACTTCTCTGCATGGACTATCGCTGGTGGTGTGAACCTCAATCTCTGGACTTCAGGGTGTTTCCAAATTCGTACTTCCCTCCTATTTTTCTAGCCACTACTGTTTGGTCTCCAACATCCCTAACCCCTTCCATTCAAAAATCAGTTTTCTTTCTGGGCCAACGCAGTAACAGCCCATGATAAAATTGAAAAAATGGAGGGGCACTGGGAAATAAAGTGAGGTAGCCACTAGGACCGGAAAAGAGAAAACGTGCATTCCAACATTGCATGCATAAGAAAGAAGGCGTCGCCCCCACCAGAACTGCAGAGTCATAGCAGGCCCCAGCCATTTCTAAGCACACTCCCGCAATCCTAGCCAGACAGCGGCAACTCTCACACAAAGACAACACGACCGCAGGAAAAAAAAGTTCACCACCAGATGCCAATTCCTTATAGGAACTGCAGTCCACTCCGATACTGGGGTCTTCAAGTCTTAGAATCAGAGGCTGAATCGGCAGTCAGCCCTTAAAGCATGCTGGTGGTGAGAGAGTAATTAAGCACCGTCCGTAGGGGGGCTTGAATTTTGGCATGTGACGGGAAGGGAGTGTGGGCTAAGAAATCACGAACACAGTCTCGGATTTGATAGGGCTGTCATAATTTTAAGAAGAACCTTGGGTAGAAATGGCCAAAACAAAAAGCGATGCAAAGAGGTTTGGTGATGGATAAAAGCCCCAAACATGTGGTGAGCAAGTCAAAGCCATTAAGTCACAAAAATAAAATCACCAGGTAGCGCACACACACACATCATTAGTTGCCTTAAACAAGGAGTGACTTGGGAGACGTGAGCTGTCTGTCACCCCCGGTCTTCGCGTGTTATTTCGAGCCCCCGAAACCAGCCCCCTTTTAAGCTCTGGGGCTACGTTGCGTAACCGGGGATAACGGTATATTGATGAGTTTCCATAGGAGGAGAGCAGAAATCAATGGCAGTTCGCCATCTTGGAGAATTAAAAAAAAAAAAAAAAAGCAGCACCCTACGGAGCCGGGGCCGGAGTGGAGATTCACGAGTCCACCTACGAGGTCCGCGTCCGCGTCCGCGTCGGCATCCCGCCGGCAGGGAGCCCGGCCGCGGCAAGCCCACGCCGAGTGAGCGCGAGGACCGCGGGGCCCGGAGCCGCCCGCCGGCCTCCCGGCTGCCGGAGACCCCTCCCCCACCGGCCGGCGGGGCGCGGGCGACGCGGGGCAGCCAGGGCGTCCCCGGGCCGCGGCCTCCCGCGCCACAGCCCCGTCCCTGCCTCCCTCCCGCCGTCCGTCCGTCCGTCCATCCCTGCGTCCCTCCCGCCGTCCGTCCGTCCGTCCGTCCATCCCTGCGTCCCTCCCGCCGTCCCTCCGTCCCCGCCTCGCACACCTGCCGGCGCGGCGCGGCGCGGCGCGGCCCGGCCTCGGCCCGCGGTGTCCCCCGCCCCGGGGCGCCCCGTGCCCGCCGCTCACCGTGATGCTCTGGAAGACGCCCCCGGCCGTGGCTGCCCACACGTATTTGGCGTCGCAGTAGCCGACAATGGCGGCCTCCTGGCAGCAGCCATCGCACATCAGGTTATCCACGTAGCTCTGCCAACCGGCCATCTTCGAGCCCTTCGCACTGCAGCGGGGACGGCGAGCAGCAGCGGCGCAGCGGCGGCGGCGGCGGCGGCGGCGCGGGGGAGGCGGGGCGGGGGCGGGGAGGAGGCGGCTCTGCGCACGCACCGACCGCCCCCCTGCCCGGGAGCTGCGGAGCCGAGCCGAGCGGAGCGCACGGCCGACGGCGGGCGGGCGCGGGGACGGTGGGCGCCGAGGGACCTGCCGCGCCGCGCGCACGGCCGCGGGGCTGCTGCGCTCCTCTCCTGCGCCGCGCGCCCTCCGCCGGCTCCGCGGCCGTGCGCGCGCGTACGTGCGATCCTTCCGCGGCGCCGGCCCGAGGGTCCCGGGAGGGGCAGGTGGAGGGGCGCGGAGGGATACCGCGGGGAGGCACGGTCGCGGAGCTTCCCTCGGACGCCGCGTGGGGAGCGGCCGCCCCGGGGACCCCCGCGCTGGGCGGAGACGCCTCGGAGCGACGCGCTGGTCCTGCGGCGCCCCGCCGCCCTGCACGGTGTCGGGTGGCCGAGTTGCCTTGGCGACGGGATGCGGAGTGGGCGGCCGCTGACAGGGTGCCGGGGAGCCCCGGCAGTCGCCGCCCCCGCGAGCCCGCGCCGAGGCTCCGCGGTCCAGCTCCGCGGCCGAGCCAGGAGCGCGTCGTCGGGGCCGCCTTGCACGCGGGGCGCCGGAGAGCCCGGTGGACTGGTGGTGACTGAGGGAGTTACCGCTTTTTTGTTTGTTGGTTTTTGGTTTTTCGAGGTAGGGTGTCACTCTAGCCCAGGCTGACCTGGAATTCACTATGGAGTCTCAGGCTGGCCTCGAACTCACAGCAATCCTCCTACCTCTGCCTCCCGAGTGCTGGGATGAGAGGCGTGCGCCACCACGCCCGGCGAAAGTTACTGTTTTGAACACATCACTTAAAAAAAAAAAAATGCAGAGAGCCGGGGACAATAAACGTGGCTGCTGTTTTAGAAAGATGAGAAAATTTCCAGAACCCAAATCTGGGAAAGGCTTGAATTTAAGCAGGTGGTGAGGGGTCCACGTGAACTTTCTCTTTTGTCCCTAGTAACTTTCAAGGGCTGGGACGGGACCTGAAGCTCCACGGTGCAGCAGTGACTTTTCGCAGCAGTGGATTTTCGGCCAACAAAGCTCACCTATTAAAGGAAAAAGGCAGCACGATGGAATGTTAATGTTCAACTGAAAGATGTCACGTGCGGTCGCTTTGCAAAAACACTGCTAGGCCACCGGATTCTGAAGTTTCTGTATTTCACCTAATTCTTCTTAAATGAACTACAGGAAGGGGGCAGGCCGCGGAGGGGATCAATTACAAGTTAGGTACCTTTCAGATTAACCCGGTGTTGTATAACAAAAAATGCAAAATACTTACGTGGTATAAAATGTGAGCCAGAAATTGTTTGATTTTTGCAAGTGTGTTTCCCGCCTCATTCCTTACTGCTGCTACTCTGCCTTTTTATGTCATTTCTTAGCTCTCATTGCATCATAATTTACATAAAGGTTAGTGATAGTTGCCCAGTGCTAATATTGGTCTCTGAGAGTTCATAAAGCTGTGTACTTAGGATTTGTGATTTTCTTTCGTTTATGTAAAAGTCCAATAAATTTAAGCATTAATGATAAAACTGATTTACAGAAGTATATTGAAATTTTTTAATTCATTGCACTAATGTTTTATTTCGACTACTGCTTATTGCTCCATATATATGTATATATAGTTTGCTTTTTCGAGGCAAGATCTCACTCTGGCCCAAACTAAACTGCAACTCAATCTGAAGCCCCCAGCTGGGCTGGAACTCACGTGATCCATCCTACCTCAGCCTCCCCAGTGCTGGGATTAAAGGGGTGTGTGTGTATATATATGTGTATATATATATATACACACACACATACATACACATGCATACATATATATACACTTTTGGTTTTTTTAAATGTTTTTTTTTTTATTTGCAATCAGATATAGAAGAGAGACAAACAGAATGAGAATGGGTGTGCCAGGGCCTCCAGCCACTGCAAACTCCAGTTGCACATGCCACTTTGTGTATCTGGCTTTACGTGGGTAGTGGGGAATTGAACCTGGGTCATTAGGCCTTCCAGTGGCTAGAGGCCCTGGTGCGCCCATTCTCTCTCTCTTTTTCAAGTAAATAAAACATTAAGAACATAAGACTTTAGACTACCTGTCATTTTCTCGTATTCTTCAAAATATCACATTGCATTTTAATTACTGTTTTACTTTTCCATCATGGTGCTATTTTTCTACACTTGCATACAGTAAATTTTAAATTGCTATGGAAATCATTCTTTTAAAAAATGTATTTGCACACTTATGCATGTGTGTTTGTGTGCATACACATGTGTGAATACAAGGTAAAGCTTATCTGATTTATGTGGGTGACTGGGCAATTGAGCCTGGGCCAGCAGGCTTGGCAAGCAAGCACCTTTGACCACTGAGCCATCTCCCCAGCCCTCTGAAAAATATACTGTTAACTGAATTTCACAGCTTAGATTTTTAGGTTATTTATTAATAGAGTCCATTTGCATCTCTATTTTCAGTGCCGTTAAAGTCATCCCATGCTCTTCTGTAGACCCAGCTTCCTAGTATGTTGCCTTGTTTGTATACAGTTTGTTCCCAGTGCATCTAACTTGCACATCACACATTTCAAAAGTGTATGTACACATAGAATACTGAGTTTTAGGAATCACAGTGTAGGTTAGATTTAGAGGAATGTCAGGTTGAGGAAAGTGAATTTTCGACTTGTAGCTTTCCTTTCTTCAGGGTAAAAGTAGCGGTGGTCCCGGTGTCAACACCCACTGACCACCAGCATCATGTTTAAATCTGGGGTGTGGCTGACTGGGTGCATTGCTTCCCAAACTCTTTTCTAGTAAATACAGCAAGCTATGTGGTAAACCACATTCCTTAATGGGTAAGTCAAGTGGTGACTGGGCTATGTAAGCTCCGCATTATAAACACTTGAGTAGAAGGTAAAACCATAGACTCCACTGACTATAAAATCATTAGTTAAACCTGCCCAAACCTCAGTTACCCAAACATTCACCTCTAAGCTTCATTTCCTGGAAAGTATGTTAATTGTAAAAGTAATATCGCAATAATCAAGAGAACTTAGAAACTAAAAATCTTTTTTTAATTCCACAAGCTAATACAGATGTCATCTTTTGAATGTTTTTACTGGTTTTATGATTTTTTAAATATATTTGATTTATTTATTTGAGAGAAAAAAGGCAGAGAGAGAGAGAGAGAGAGAGCGCACTAGGGCCTCCAGCCACTGCAAACGAACTCCAGATGCATGCGTTCCTTGTGTGTCTGGCTTACTTGGGTCCTGGAGAATCCTTTGGCTTTGCAGGCAAACACCTTAACCGCTAAGCATCTCTCCAGCCCTGGTTTTATGATTTTTACAAGGAACAATGAATATAGGACCACAGCTGGCATCTTTCATCTTAATAGGAAAAAATTACAGTGCTTTTATTGGTATCACTGTTTTTTTATTGAGAGAGAGTGTGTATGTGTATGGGCACACCAGGGCCTTCTGCCGCTACAAATGGACTCTAGACACATGTGTCACTTTGTGCATCTGGCTTGACATGGGTACTGGAGAATTGAATCCAGGCCAGCAGGTGTTGTAAGCAAACACCTTTAACCACGGCATCTCTCCACCCCCCAAAATTCTAGCATTTTTGTATTGGACACACACACTTTACTTCAAAGATTCTTGCATCTACTTCTGCATGTCCCAGGATGCCAGCCACCTGGGGCTACTGTAACTTTCTTTCTTTTTTCTCTTTTAACAATTCCAAAGGTTTATTTCCTTCCTTTAACTGATAAGACAGTGAAATGCCAAGAGGGACTCACACAAAATTCATTTCAAATAGACAGGGCTGAGCTCTGTCTTAGAGAACAGGCTTGGCACATCACACACACACACACACACGTGTGTCAGGAGCCAGGAGGAACCAGGAAGTAGACAAGACCCATCCTGAACCTGCCTCCCCAGTGGCTTTTGGATCCAGTCAGCCACAAAGCAATAAATACGTGTTACAGGCGCAAGGGAGGCTGTGGGGCAACAAGAGGAAACTAGTCTTGGGGATCTTCCTTGTACATCCAAGAACAGTGACAACATTTCAGGTACTGTGAGAAAATCCCACGTGAATTTGTGTATGTGGCATATTACCCTGAACCCTAGTGGAAGACCCTCAGACCCGCATCTGCCCACGGATACTCAGGGATATGAAGTGGGCACGGGCAGAGCCGAGCTAAGCCAGGAACTGACAGGCCAGGGAAGCTAAGCAAATGTCCAGCTTTAGTTCACCCTGGAACCTAGAAGTCGCCGGCCTCCTAGCCACATGTGCACTGCAGCCGGCAGCCTGGAGGACTGCCTCGCCCTACCCTAAAGCACGCAGCCGGTGCCATCTTCTTCAACAGGGCATCCATGGCAGTGTCCCACCCACCTTCAACCTTCAGCTCTTAACCTTCCAAAGCAACTTCGTAAACACCTAAGTTTCCGTCTTTAAAGAGCGGCCATTGGCATTTACACTCAGCCCAGCCCCATTTTTTCTGCTTCCCTACAGGAAGCTGTTCTCGCCCCTGGGTAAGATTGAATTCCCTTTGTGTGGTTGGCAAGCGATGTTGAATATTTTTTTTTCTAATTTTTTTGCTAGTGTTTGTGCGTCTGTGATGTGTGTGTGTGTGTGTGTGTGTGTGTGTGTGCAGGGTATGCAAGTGTACATGGCTGTGCAGTGCCCATGCCTTCGCCCATAGCTGGGCACACACACTTGCCTGCCGTGGAGGCCTCCTCCATCACTCTTCCCACCCATTTGTTTGCTTGTTTGTTTGTTTTTTGGCTTTTTGGGGTAGAGTCTCCCTCTAGCCTAGGCTGACCTGCAATTCACTATGTAGTCTCAGGCTGGCCTCAAACTCACAGCGATCCTCTACCTGCCTCCTGGGTTTAAAGGCTTGCCACTACGCCCAGCCCAACCCCTTCTTACCTGAGCCAGTCTTACTGACCTGAGTGTGCCATGCAGCCCCAGCACCCACGAGCCCCAGAGATTTGGGTCTCTGCTCCGCTACAGGACTGGGGTTAGAGCAGCCACGCCCAGCTATTGATGTGGGTCCCTAGGGATCAAACTCGGGTCATCTCTCAGGCCTCCCTAGGCCCTCATGCATGCCCAGGAAGTACCCTTAACCAGCACCTCTCCAGCCTCGATTTTTCCCAATTTTCATATGAGCCTTTCAGTTGTTACCTAACATCATGTCTTCTTAATTTCAAATACTTCAATGGATACATACTGGTAAGTATGAAATTATGGCTTTCATTTGCAGTTCCTGGGGACAAAGGTGAGGATTGTTGCCATGTTTATTCGTCATTTTAATACTTTTTGTTTGTTTGTTTTGGTAAAGTCTCACTGTAGTCCAGGCAGTAATTAACTATGTAGTCATATACTAGCCTTGAACTCACAGTGATTCTCTTACCTGTGCCTCCCAAGTGCTGGGATTAAAGGCATGTGCCACCACACATGGCTTGAATACTTTTTAAATACTTATTTATTTATTTGTAAGAGAGAGAGGGGAAAGGAGACAGATATATAGAGAGAATGGGCACGCCAGGGCCTCCAGCCAATGCAAATGAACTCTAGGCACATGTGCCATCCTGTGCATCTGGTTTACATGGGTCCTGAAGAGTTGAACCTGGGTCCTTTGCCTTTGCAGGCAAATGCCTTAACCGCTGAGCCATCTCTCCAGCCCTTGAATACATTTTTGTGAGGTGCTTGTGAAAACTTTTTGCCATTTTCATTGACTGTACAGTGGTCCACTGAAGGGCTATACCATAGTTGTTCATATTGAAGTACAGATGAGTAATTAAAACAAAGACAGGACCCTGAGGAAAACCCAGTCATGACTTACTTTGTGGTGAATTTATAAAGAAAACCAATAAATGCATTTTTAGAAAAAAAAATAGCCAGATTTAAAATATAAAATATAAGCACTTAATCAAACATGATAAATATCCGATAGTTTGCTTCCTCAACATAGACCCTTTATCCTTCCAAAGAGAATCATCAATTTGTATGGGATCAAAAATGACAATTCTGATCTAAAATAGTTCAACAGCCCAGTATAGTGACACACGCCTTTAATCCCAACACTCAGGAGGCAGAGGTAGGAGGATCACCCTGAGTTTAAGGCCAGCCTGAGACTGTATAGTGAATTCCAGGTCATCCTAGGCTAGAAACAGAGGCTGGAAAGATAGCTAAATGGTTAAAGCACTTGCCTGCAAAGCCAAAGGATCCTACTTCGGTTCTCCAGTGCCCACATAAAGCCAGATGCACAAGGTGGTGCATGCATCTGGAGTTTGTTCATTACAGTGGCTGGAAGCCCCGGTGTGCCTATTTCTCTCTCTCTCTGCCTTTCTCCCTCTCAAAAAAAAAAAAAAATAGATAAATAAAATATTTAAAAATAAAAAACCACAAATAAATAAATAATAAAATAACTCTACAAATTTCCTTCCAGGTAGGGCCGTGTGCTGACTCACTGGCCAATCAGCTAGACGATAAGTTGGTCACAGACGATATTGTTTCTAATATGTAGATACGGGCATAAACATGGCGGTGGCATCCCTCTTTCAGTCATTAACCTGCTTGTGCAGATGGTAACGCGGAGGAGATGCGGAGCAGCTCTGAGTGCAGTCCCTGCTCTGGGTTGTGGGACAGAGCGGCAGAGGGTGCCTGTTTCTCTAGTGGCTTCACAGATGGTCTACTCCCAGACCCCAAGACCCTTTAACGTGGTCCATCTGCAGACCCTTGCTATAATGAACATGTGAACCCCTTGTTGGGATAACTACTGCAAATCAGCCTGTGTTGTGTGCAGAAAATTCTCTTAACCTGAACATCATTTTTTTCACACTTTATTTTTATTTATTTATTTATTTTAGAGAGAGAGAGAGAGAGTGCGAGAGCGAGAGTGAGTGCGCCAGGGCCTCCAGCCACTGCAAATGAACTCCAGACACATGCGCCCCTTGTGGCTTATGTGGGTCCTGGAGAGTTGAACCGGGATCCTTTGGCTTTGCAGGCAAATGCCTTAACTGCTAAGCTATCTCTTCAGCCCAATCATTATTATTATTATTATTATTATTATTTATTATTATTATTTTTAACTTCAGATGTCTAAGCATTCTGGTTTTCTGTTGTGTTTCCTACATAAACCAAGAAGTTGAGGAAACACTGTACAGTTGCTTATTTGTAGGCTCTTTATTATATTTATAGCTGTTGTGTAATGATTGAAGTGACCGCGTCGTAGAAAGTTGCTCTGAAGTGACAGTCATACATTAAATACGGCCTTAGAGGCCTCGAGCATTTGTGTGTGTGTGTGTGTGTGTGTGTGTGTGTGTGCCCTCCTAAATATCACAGCAGATGATAGAAAATTCAAGAGGTTGGACTCACTTTTTCTGACTTAACTAGACGTGGAAAGAAGAACCCACAGTCACGTATGAATCCTGTCGTTTCAGGAAAGTAATACTGAACTCTAGAGATGTCTGTTGTGTCACTCCAAGGAGAAAGATGAAGTCCCGTAAAAACACAAGTCATGTTGTTGTCTGATACGTGAGCCGCTCCACCAGGAATGTGCCCCCTCCCACACCCTGAAAGACAGAACACATCTAATTTTTCTTCATCTCAGTCCAGGAAGACAAGCAATTAATTTAATTTAATAAGCTTACTAACTTTAGGCCAAAGTATTTCATGTTCTAGGAATTAGATTCATAATGTCTGTGGCTCTGGTTTTGTTTTAAATATTTTATTTTATTTTATTTTATTGCATGCAGGGGAGGGAAGGAGAGAGAGGGTGGACACACCGGGGCCTCTTGCCACTGAAAACAACCTCCAGATGCATGCGCCATCCTGTGCATCTGGCTGCATGTGGGGGCTGGGGAATGGGACCCGAGCCGGCGGGCTTTCTCTTTAACTACTTGCTGAGCCATCCCTCCAGCCTGACACCTCCCCTTCTGCATTATAGGGTAACTGACGTGACTGTATGTATGTATTTTTAAAATCTTAGTTGTCTCTTTACTTTTTAAAAAATATTTGTATTTATGGGATATAATGATCACCTCCGGTTTGTTTGCCCAGCATGGACACTGGGCAAAACTTCCTTGACCAACCTCACCATCTTTCTCTTGTGATTTCCTCCCCAGTTCATATTAACCTTAGCACTCCTCTCAGTTTCTTTTTAATACTTTTTAAGTTTTTATTAATTTATTTATTTAAGAGAGGGAGAGGGAGAGAGAAAGGGGCAGATAGAATGGGTGCGCCAGGGGCCACCAGTCACTGCAAAGGAACTCCAGACGCGTGCCGCACCTTGTGCATCTGGCTTATGTGGGTCCTGGGGAGTCGAACCTGGGTCCTTTGGCTTCGCAAGCAAGTGCCTTAACTGCTAAGCTATCTCTTCAGCCTTCTCTCCTGTATTTCAGTTTTTGTGAAAGGGACATCTGGTACCCAAGTGCACCAAAAAGGGGGAGAAACATATTGCAAACATTGACCTCTCAACCCTGTAAGGACAAGGGCACATTGTTTGGGGGGGGGGAAGGGTGCAGGTAAACTTTAGAAATTGATGTGTTACCTGGCATTTAGTTTGAAGGTTTCCAACTTCTAGATTTTCTAGAAGGTACTTCACAAGCATGACTTCTTGCCCTAGTAATAGATTATGAAATCAATTAAGTAGGACATAACCAACTTTTTGTTTTGGTTTAAATTTTTGTTACAGAAGGTACTAAACATAAAATATTAGAGAGAAGACTGCCCCCAACCCAGTGTTTATCACCAAGTATTAACAACCAATCTCATTTTATCTCACCTGAGTCCTTTCTCCTATTTATTTTTAGGCAAGTTCTAAAATTCCTTTTACTTCATTCATGAATCTTTCCCTATGAATTAGCAGCTCTGAGAGTGACAGAGCTCCTCTAGGCTCTGGACAGGCGGAGCTTAAAGGTTATAGCACCAGCTACTCTAATTCCCCACACTCTTGTCTATGACTAGCTCAGAGTTGTCCAGCGTGGACACACAGAAGGGTAAGTTATGAAGGCGTTGCTTTAAGAAAGTGGCAGAGCACGCCTTTAATCCCAGCACTTGGGAGGCAGAGGTAGGAGGATCGCCATGAGTTCAAGGCCACCCTGAGACTCCATAGCGAATTCTGGGTCGGCCTGAGCTACAGTGAGACCCTACCTCAAAAAACAAATAAACAAAGAAAAAACCATAACAGAAAGTAAAGCACAAAAACTCCTAAGCTGGGAGAGGTCGTGCGAGGTGACTCGGATAAGGTTTTCTTCTAGCCTTGGGGATGTAAATTAGACATTCAATTTGGCTGAATTTCATTAATTAAGTCTAAATGTATATGGAGGGCGTTGATTAGTTGGTGGGTCAGGGATGAGAGTGCAGACCTGGGGGGGGGGGGGAAGCACAGGAAAAATTAGGAGGAAGAAGCAGGAAGCTATTACCAATGGACATCCCATGTCTTCCAGTCTTGCCAGGGATGATCTATGGGCCTGTGTCTCTAACTGACTACCTATTTTGATTCTTATCTCTAGGATATGTAACAACTAAGATGATAAGTTCCATTAAAAATATATTTATTGGGCTGGAGGTATGGCTTAGCAGTTAAGGCATTTGCCTGCAAAGCCAAAGGACCCAGGTTGGATTCCCCAGGACCCATGTTAGCCAGATGCACAAGGGAGCACATGCGTCTGGAGTTCATCAGCAGTGGCTAGAAGCCCTGGCACATCCATTCTCTCTCTCCCTCTTTCTCTGTCAAATAAATAAATAAAAATAAAATATTTAAAAAATATATATTTACTATTTGAGAAAGAGAGACAAGGAGAGAGAAAATGGTCACACCAGGGTCTCCTGCTTTTCTTCTTTTTCTTTTCTTTCTTTTATTTATTTATTTATTTATTTTGGTTTTTCAAGGTAGGGTCTTGCTCAGGCTGACCTGGAATTCACTATGTAGTCTCAAGGTGGCCTCGAACTCACAGTGATCCTCCTACCTCTGCCCCCCCATGTGCTGGGATTAAAGGTCTGTGCCACCACGCTTGGCAATGTGTTCCAATTTTAAATAGCACATACAGAATGTGAAAGTATTAGACATCAAGGATAAAGTAATATTTTCACAAACCTTTGTTTTTGTTATTTGAATGTTTGTGTACATTTGGCTGAGATGTAAAATGTATTTCTTTTTTTAAAAAAATATTTATTTATTTGCAAACAGAAAGAGAGAGAGAGGAGAAAGAGGGAATAGACATACTAGGGCCTCTAGCTAATGCAAACAAACTCCAGATGCACAGGCCATTTTGTGTATCTGGCTTTACATAGGGGAGAATTGAACCCCGGCCTTCAGGTTTTGCAAGCAAGCCCCTTTAACTGCTGAGCCATCTCTCCAGCCCTAAAATGTATTTCTTATAGTAAGTAAAAAAAAAAAAAAAAAAAAAAAATCAGGGCTGGAGAGATGGCTTAGTCATTAAGCTCTCCAGCCTGAAACTCAGCATTTTAGAAAAGGCCAAACTGCCAATGCTAAGTGTTCACAGAGGTAAAGAAAAAAGGGTCACTTTAAATTTAAACTATGAACACCGGCTTAGAGCCCTTCCTATGATTGTGTTAGGCTCCATCTTTAAGGTGCAAGCTTTCTATGACAGCCATACCTTTGGGAAGTGTAGCTTTAGACTAAGGATTACTTAATGCTATGGGGGAAATAAGCAGAGCAGCAGTTTAATTTTAAACTGACAAATCTAAGTGAGAATGACTTCAGAGCTAAGGGTGTACACGTTATCTGCATGTGCTTGTATTCGTGCATTGTTCATATGGTCACACTGGCTTATAGGTAAGTGCTCATGTACATTAAAATTGTTATATCAGGGCTGGAGAGATGGCTTAGCAGTTAAGGCACTTGCCCGCGAAGCCTGAGGACCCAGGTTCAATTCCCCAGTGCCCACTTAATCCAGATGCATGTGGTGGCACATGAGTCTCGAGTTTGCAGTGGCTGGAGGCCCTGGTGCACCCATTCTCTTTATCTGTCTCTTTCTCTCCCTCTCTCTCTCCCCCCTCTCAAATAAATAAATAAAATAAACTATTAAAAATTGTATATTAGCACTTAGGAGGCAGATCACCATGACTTCGAGGACACCCTGAGACTATATAGTGAATTCCAGGTCAGCCTGGATTAGAGTGAGACCCTACCTCGAAAAACAAAAACAAAAACAAACAAAAAAAAATTGTTATATTAGGGCTAGAGAGACGGCTCAGTGGTTGAAGTGCTTGCTTGTAAAATTTTTATATTAGTTCAAACTCCTTTCAGATCATAGTGTAACTGGAATTTTAGAGGGAAAAAATGACTCTTGTCCCTTTAACCATGCTCCATGGTCTTTGCCACATGCCATGCTATAAGGCTGCTGTCATGTTACTTTCATGCAGTCTGTCCTGTGTGTCCTGAGGTCCAAAAACTGCATTACAAAGTCAACAGCCGTCAGGTGCTCTGGTTTGAGAATGTGCATGGATACATGGTGTATTTTAAGCTGCTATCAACACTTCCTCAGTGTATTTAAAATAACTCATCTCTGTGCTTTTGGGTTTTTTTTAATGCTTATTCATGCTTACTAGAGTGGTAGGCAAATATTTCCAGGGTGAACAAAAATTCCAAAGTGGCACATGCATCTGTGACCCTAACATTGCCTGTAACAATGGGCACGCCTATTCTGTGTGTGTGTGTGTGTGTGTGTGTGTGTGTGTGTGTCTTGCTCTGCTTACAAATAAATAAGTAAAATGTTTTAAAAATAGTTTTATTAAAAAGTTTTTTCAGAGCTGGAGAGATGGCTTAGCGGTTAAGCGCTTGCCTGTGAAGCCTAAGGACCCTGGTTCGAGGCTTGATTCCCCAGGACCCATGTTAGCCAGATGCACGAGGGGGCGCACGCGTCTGGAGTTCATTTGCAGTGGCTGGAAGCCCTGGCACGCCCATTCTGTCTCTCTCTCTATCTGCCTCTTTCTCTCTCTGTCTGTCACTCTCAAAAAAAAAAAAAAAGTATTTTCAACCAAGTGTGATCGCATATGCCTTTAATCCCAGCACTTAGGAGGTAGAGGTAGAAGGATCACTGTGAGTTCAAGGCCACCCTGAGACTACAGAGTGAATTCCAGGTCAGTCTGGTCTACAGCAAGACTCTACCTCAAAAAAAGAAGAAAGAAAGAAAAAGAAGTACTTTCTAGGGCTAGAGAGATGGCTTAGCCATTAAGGCACTTGCCTGAAAAGCCAAAGGACCCAGGACCCACGTTAGCCACATGCACAAGGGGGTGCATGCATCTGGAGTTTGTTTGCAGTGGCTGAAGGCCCTGGCAGCCCATTCTCTCTCTCTTTCTCTCTCTCAAGTAAATAATTAAAACTAATATAAATAAAATTCTTTTCTAAATTTTGTAATAATAACAATAATATACCGAACCATCAGATAAAAAAGGAATGCAAGAGTTGTAAATATAAAGTGTATGTTTTGGAAGATGTTGCAGTCAGGTTCGCATTGCTCGTAGAAATCACCCAGCCAAGAGCAGCTTGTGGTAAAAAAGAGGTCTACTTTGTCCTACAGGCTCGAGGGGAAGTTCCACGATGGCAGGGGAAAATGATGGCATAAGCAGAGGGTGGACATCACCCCCTGGCCAACATAAGGTTGACAACAGGAACAGGAGAGTGTGCCAAAAACTAGCATGAGGAAACTGGCTATAACACCCATAAGCCTGACCCCAACAATACACTGCCTCTAGGAGGCATTAATTCCCAAATCTCCATCAGCTGGGAACCAGGCATTCGGAATGCCTAAGTTTATGGGGGACACCTGAATCACAGCACCACAGAAGAAGATTAAATGAGAAGGACATGCTTTTGGGTGAGAACAGATTTTGTACAGTAAAATAAGATAAAGTTTTCCTAAGGTAAGAGATTGTTTCCAATGGAAATGGAGATGAACACATACTAGGAGGTTAAGATGTTGTAAAACATGTGAGAGTTAAAGTTCAGGAAGAATGACATGGGGAAGGAGGGGGTTCAGTAGGAGGGGGATGAGAGCAGGGATGAAAGAAGTAATGGGGGGTATTATGATCAAAATACTTCATACACATATATAAAAATTGTTGATTAAAAAAGTTTTTTAAAAAGGTGGGGGCTGGAGAGATGGCTCAGAGGTTAAAGGCACTTGCTTGAAAAGTCTGACTACCTGGGTTTGATTCCCCAGTACCTATGTAAAGCCAGATGCACAAAGTGAAACAGGCATCTAGGGCTCATTCGTAATGGTGGGAGGCCCTGGTACACCCATTCTCTCTCTCTCTATGCAAATAAAAAAATAAAAATATTTTTTAAAAAGGTGACCTGACTATAACTAAGTTGATTATTATTAAAAGTTATTAAATTTCTAAGGTCAAAATTTTGATACTGTAAATTAAAACTAATGCCCGATTCTCTAGTTACAACAGTAAGGTTTTCTGAAGTATGGTTCTGCTGTGGGTAATGTTTATTTAAAAAGGCTTTAAAAAAGGACTTAAAGCCGGGTGTGGTGGCGCACACCTTTAATCCCAGCACTTGGGAGGCAGAGGTAGGAGGATTGTTGTGAGTTCGAGGCCACCCTGAGACTACATAGTGAATTCCAGGTCAGCCTGGGCTAGAGTGAGACCCTACCTCAAAAAACCGAAAAAAAAAAAAAAAAGGACTTAATGTTTTCTCTTCCTTTCCTCTCTTCTCTTCTCTTCTCTTCTTTTTCTTTTCTTTTCCTTTTCTTAATTTTTTTTTGTTTATTTATTTATTTGAGAGCGACAGAGAGAAGGAGGCAGAGAGAGGGAGAGATAGAGAGAATGGGCGCGCCAGAGCTTCCAACCTCTGCAAACGAACTCCAGATGCGTGTGCCCCCTTGTGCATCTGGCTAACATGGGTCCTGGGGAATTGAGCCTCGAACCGGGGTCCTTAGGCTTCACAGGCAAGCGCTTAACCGCTAAGCCATCTCTCCAGCCCTCTTCTTTTTCTTTTCTTAGCAGCCTGCCTTGATGTGGAAAGCGTAATTCCTCAGCACCCACATAAAGCCAGATGCAAAGTGGCACATGCATCTGCGATCCTAACCTTGCCTATGACAATGGAGGCCGCCGCAGAGAACCCAGAGCTCATGGGCCCTGAGCCTCCCATTCCTTTGCTTCCTGGCAATTAGTTCACAGCTGACTCAAAGAAAATGAAGCACAGACACCTCAAAATTGTCCCCTGACCTCCACATGTGCACTGTGACAAGCATGCCCATACACACACACACACAAGCAAATTAATTAACTAGTTAGTTAGTTAATTAATTCAACTAAAAACAAACAAATTCCAAACAAACAAAAAAAAACAGGTTTTTCAAGGTTCTTATCTGGTTTAAACTGGAATAAAATAGCCATCTTAAAACCAAGCTGTTGGTACCTGCTCAGCCTGCTTTGGGCCTCAAAATGACTGGGTTAGGCTCTGCATCTCTAAGATCTAAAGTCTTATAATCTACTTATAATATTGAGTCATGCCTTTTATTTTTATTTTTTGGTTTTTATTTTTTAATTTTTGGTTTTTCGAGGTAGGGTCTCACTCTAGTCTAGGCTGACCCGGAATTCACTATGTGGTCTCAGTGTGGCCTCAAACTCATGGTGATCCTCCTACCTCTGCCTCCTGAGTGCTGGGATTAAAGGCATGCACCACCACGTCCACCCTGAATCATGCCTTTTAATGTGCAAATTTTAGATTAAGGATTACTTAATGTGGTGGAGGAAATATTCAGATAAATATCTTAGCTTTAAAACTGACAAGGGCTGGAGAGATGGCTTAGTGGTTAAGGTGCTTGCCTGCAAAGCCAAGGACCCAGGTTCGATTCCCCAGGACCCACATAAAGCCAGATGGACATGGTGGTGCATGTGTCTGGAGTTCATTCCAGTGGCTAGAGGACCTGGCATGCCCATTCTTTCTATCTGCCTCCCTCTCAAATAATAATAATAATAAAAACTTTAGAAAAAAAATTGACAAGTAATAGATCTAAATGAAAGCTGTAACATGTTTGTTGTTTTTTTAAATAACTGTCTTTAAGTATTACTGTGTGTGTGCATGTGTGTGTATGGTATACATGTATTTATGTTTTATATCTATATATTTTTAAATATTTTATTGAGAAAGAGAAAGAGACAGATAGAGGGAGAGAGAATGGGCACCACAGGGACTTCAGCCACTGCAAATGAACTCAAGATGCCTGCAACACCTTATGCATCTGGCTTACATGGGTACTGGGGAATCGAACCTGGGTCCTTAGGCTTCAAAGGCAAGTGTCTTAACCACTGAGCAATCTGTGAAGCCCTGTCATATATATATATATATATATATATATATATGTAATATATACATATATGTAATATATATATGTAATATATATATATATTTTACATGGCACCAAATTGGCTTATGAGTAAATGGCCATAAAAATTAACACTCAAGTTATTCCATAGTGGAACTAAAACTTTAAGACAACAGACATAAAGTGTATGTAATTAAACAGTCTTAGTCAAGATGTTACCTTAAAAGTTTTTATTTATTTGCATTTGTGTGTGTGTGCATGCACCGGGGTCTCTTTTTGTTGCAAATAAATGACTGTCTGGCTTTATGTGGGTGGCTAGGGAAATGAACCTGGGCTGGCAGTTGAACCTGGGCCAGCAGCTTTGCAGACAAGTGCCTTTATCTTCTGAGCCGTCTCCTCAACCCCTCAAAATGTTATTTGATTAATCATTGTCTCAGCTCTGGTTGCAGAGATGGTCCACGAAGTCCCTATTATTTAATTGTATAATATTGACTCTAAAATACTTGCCTTAGAAGAGATCTCTTTTTTGTTTTGTTTTGTTTTGTTGTTTTGAGGTAGGGTCTCACTCTAGCCCAGGCTGACCTGGAATTCACTATGGAGTCTCAGGGTGGCCTCGAACCCACGGCAACCCTCCTATCTCTGCCTCCGGAGTGCTGGGATTAAAGGCGTGTGCCACCATGCCAGTAGAGATCTCTTTTTTAATATTTTATTTGTAAAGAGAGAGGGAGAGAGAAGAGAGAATGAGAGTAGGTGTACCAGGAAGGACCTTAAGCCATTGCAAATAAACTCCAGATGCATGTGCTCCTTTGTGCGTTTGGCTTTATGTGGGTACTGGGGAATCAAACCTGGGACATTAGGCATTGTAGGCAAGCGCCTTAACCACTGTGCAATCTTTCCAGCTCAGAAAAGATCTTTTTGTTTGTTTGTTTTTCGAGAAGGATCTCATTCTAGCCCAGGCTGACCTGAATTCACTATGTAGTCTCAAACTGCCCTTGAACTCACAGCAATCCTCCTACCTCTGCCTCCCAAGTACTAGGATTAAAGGTGTGTGCCACCACGTCCAGGCAGAAGATACCTTTTAATGTTGTGATTAAAGCATTTTAAGGTTGTATAAAACATATTTAAGGGCTGGAGAGATGACTCAGTGGTTAAAGGTGTTTGCTTGCAAAGCCTGACATCTGAGGTTCCACTCTCTAGTACCATGTAAAGCCATATGCATAAAGTGGTGCATGTGTCTAGAACTTGTTTGCAGTGGCAGGGGTCCCCTGGTGTGCCCAAACTCTCCCTCTCTGTCAAATATATATATATATATATATATATATATATATATACATATATATATATAAGACTCAGCCCAGGCTGGCCTAGAACTCATACGTAGCTGAGCCTGGTCTTGAACATCTGATCCTCCTGCCTCCAGCTCCCTCAAAAGCTGGGATTAAGGGGTATGCTATGCCCAGCGTCATTTCCTATGTCTGGTCTAACATTTGGACCAGATGTAACTGAGAAGTCGGGTGACTATCATCCATTGTGCACGCTGCCTGAAAACCCTCACTTGTCCCCTACATATGAGGTAGGCTCTCACTTTAGCCCAGGCTGACCTGGAACTCACTCTGTAGTCCCAGGCTGTCCTTGAACTCACAGTGATCCTCCTACCTCTGCCTCCAGAGTGCTGGCATTAAAGGCGTGTGCCACCATGCCTGGCTTGTGCAGTGGGTTTTGCGGATGGCCTGCCACACTTTGCCAGCTGGGCTTGCAGCTTGGGAGCTCGGACCTCACATGTCAGTGGATTATACCAACTTGCTGTGTCCTGGGGCGGGAGCAGGCATGTTGTCAAGCCTGGAAGAGACACGACAAAGAGACCTGGGTGTCATTCAGTGGGACTGGATGTGTCCGCAGTTTTGGCCCCCCAAAAGCAAAACAGAACAGAATTTTATTAAAATTTGGCATTGTTTGAAGTCTGGCTACTTAATTGGAGGGTTCTGCGGCTTGAGATGAAGTCCAGACCTCATGTTAGCAAGAGGTAATGAGTAGCCAGGGTGAACCGCTCTTTTTGAATTAAGTGTTCCATTTAATCCTCTGAACGATCACTGGCAACCAATAGCAGGAGCGCTGCAGCCCTCAACACTGAGGGTACATGTCACTGCTTTGTCCCCACGGCTCTGCCTTCTCGTAGCTGGCGTGCATATGAAGTCGGAGTTAGGATTTGACGAGCCAAGTTCTCCTCAGCCTCCTTTTGTTTTGTCACAATTAGCTGCACGTGCAAAACTGGTTTGACGTGTAATTGCTCCCAAGAGGGAGTAATTACTCCCAAAGTGGCTGGTTGCACCAATGGCAGGAACAATTAGTAAAAATTAAAAAAAAAATGCAACTAATTGTAGGCATCTGAATTGCACCCTTAAAAGAGGGACGTGGAGGACAAGAGCGCCTGAAGATTTGTTCTGCTCGTCCCCCGTTCTGAGCGTGAATTTGGAATTTGAAATCAACGTTGCAAGCTCTAGGCCTGCCCTGGCTTTCCACAGTTGCGAAAGTCTCCCAGAAATACTTTGAGTTACAGAACCACCACCACAACCAAAAAGCCCAGGCTGGGCTAGAAAAATGGCTTAGCAGTTAAGACGCTTGCGTGCAAAGTCAAGGAACCCAGGTTCAATTCCCCAGGACCCAAAAAAGCCAGATGCACAAGGTGGCGTATGTGTTTGGAGTTCACTTGCAATGGCTGGAGGCCCTGGTGTACCCATTCTCATTCTCTGTCATTCTCTGTTTCTATCTTCTCTCTTTCACCAAAAATAAAATAAAATAAAAATAAAAAGCCCAGGCTAATTCCTAATGTCAGCTCATCTACAAACTAGAAAATAGAGTAATTTAGAGTCAAAATTACATTTTGAGGAGAGGGTTGGGGTGTGGGTAAAAAACAGACTTAGACAAATTATTCAATGCATTTTTACTTGACAACTTCCATAATTATAAACAATATCCCATGGTAATTCCCTCCCTCCCTCCCCCCACTTTCCCCTTTGAAACTCCACTCTCCATCATATCCCCTCCCCCTCTCAATCAGTCTCTCTTTTATTTATGTCATGATTTTTTCCTCCTATTACACTGGTCTTGTGTAGGTAGTGTCAGGCACTGTGAGGTCATGGATATCCAGGCCATTTTGTGTCTGGATGAGCACGTTGTAAAGAGTCCTACCCTTTCTTTGGCTCTTACATTCTTTCTGCCACCTCTTCTGCAATGGACTCTGAGCTTGGAAGGTGTGATTGAGATGTATCAGTGCTGAGCTCTCCTCTGTCACTTCTTCTCAGCACCATGGTGCCTTCTGAGTTCTCCCATATTCAATGCATTTTATCATGACTGTAAGTCTCATACTTTCCTAACAAATCAGAGAGAAAACAGGGTCACAGAAATAGTAGTGAAGTGATTTTGTGTTGACTGAGCCTCTAATCACACAAACAGGAGCTTCTAGTTACACATTTTCCCACTGCCCTGTCCCCATCTGAGTCTTTCCAATGAATCAGGCAGGCAGCACTTTTAGGGTGCAGCGGACATGATCCCCGCATTCTCCTCTACCCCTCCCCATCCAGAAAGTGCTGAGGGGCCCAGTGGCTTTGGCGCTCTGCGGCAAAATGTTGAGCTCACGTCATGGCCAGCCTCTACGACCTAGGGGTGAGGCACTGTTCTCCCCAGTGCTGCTCTGTAACGTGGACCAGGAAGGCCACACCTGCCCAGTGACAGGTCAAGCCTGACGGAGTTGTTCCAGAATGGTAGCTCCTTAGTATCAGGATCTCCCCCTCCCTCCCTACTGATAAACAGAGACCTTGGTGGGAAGAGGTACAGGGACAAACCAAGGGCAGGGCCACAGGCAGGGTGGGCCCAGAAGCCTGTGGCTCCCTCACACTCCTCACTCACAGTTCTGCAGAGGCCGCAGTTCTTTCTTCGTGTGGACGGTTCCTTCCAGAGGCTTCTTCCGGTCTCATGGAGACTTCTAATGGGCCTGTGTCACTGGCACGCAGTGTTCCAGAGGTTCCTAGACATGCTGGGGTCTCACAGGAAAGGCAGCCCATGCCCTCCGTGAGGCTCCAGCCTCAGTGGCTGGGTGACAGGCAAACAGTGTTCTAAGGGAGAAAAGGAGGGAGGCAGTCTCGCTGCAGCAAAGAACTAGCAAGCTGCTACGGACTGGTGGCCCACAGGGGCCAACGTCGCCAGTACAATCAGAAAACAGCTGTGGTGGTATGGGCACTGCTTAGCCTTCAAGTTAAGGAAGGTTGTCACACAAATCAATCTCAATCCCCCTGGAAAAATGCGAAAGAAATGAAAGGTGTGCTGGGGAAATGGGTCAGTGGTTACAGGTACTTGCTTGCAAAGCTTGCTGGCCCCAGGTGTGGTTCCCCAGCACCCACCTCAAGCCGGATGTGCAAAGTGGCACATGCGTCTGGACTTTGTCTACAGATGCCAGAGGCTCTGATGCTTGCTCGTGCTCTCTCTTCCCAAATAAATAAAAAATGTTAGAAAAATAAAAGAGGGACTAGAGAGATGGCTTAGCAGTTAAGACACTTGCCTGCAAAGCCTAAGGACCCAGGTTCGATTTCTTGGTACCCACAAAAGCCAGATACACATGGTGGTGCATGTGTCTGGAGTTCATTTGCAGTGGCAAGAGGCCCTGGCATGTCCATTCTCTCTCTCTCTCTCCCCTATCTCAAATAAACAAATAAATACTTTAATTGTTTCAATCTTTCATTTAAAAAATGTGAACGAATATCTAATGCACTTCTCTCCCCTAGAAGTTTCACACTTCTGCTTGCAGAGCAGAGGTAGGAAAGCATGGGGTGGGAGGTGATCTCATTTGTTGACAAGAAACAGTTCAGAGAAACTTCTAAGGCATTAGACATTCTGGGAGAGGAATGTCTTTTAAAAGCAAAGGTTGGCCCAGCCCTGGAGTTCTCACACCTGCTGCTCTAGACATGAGCTCTCAGTTGATGTAGTCATGGCCTCTTCCACCCGACGCTGGGCAAGAAATGTTGCTTTCCCTTTACTCCAACTGTTTGCAGCATCTGGAAGTTGGTCTATCACCCTGCCAGCGTATTCTCTCCTCCTTTACGGCTGCCGGGAGCCCTGGTCCGAAAGACACGCCTAGCTGATTAAAGAAGAGGTCAAGAAAGACTAAGGCTAAGGGGTTGTGAAGTGGTTTTGCTGAAACCAAGACAGGAAATACAGAGAAAGAGAACTGTGCAAGAATGTTTAAGAGGACTGCTCAGAGACACTGATAACACTTAAATGTAGTTGGGTCAACTATTTGATTTGGGTAACCAGAGAAGGTTAGCCCTTGTAAATCTCCTTGCGGGAAAAGAGGTGGCCCATGTGTCCCCGACCTAAAATCAACCCTCTGACTGTGTGTGGAAGGAATTCTCGGAGTGTGAGTGGCAGTCCGGTTCCTGGAGCTCTGGGTAGTCCAGTTAGTACGCAGTGCTTTCACTGCTTGTCCCTTTGACCTTCACTTTCCTCCTCACCCCACACCTGCATTGGGGGAAGCGGCGGAGCTCTTTCTCTGTCATGTATTTATCTGTTTGGGAGACAGAGAAAGAGGCAGACCGGAAGGGAGTGAGCATGGGTGTCGGAGCATCCTGCCACTGCCAACAAACTCCAGCTTGATGATACATGTTGTGCATCTGGCTTTACATGGATACTGGGGAATTGAACCCAGGTTGTCAGGCTTTGCAAGCAAGCAACTTTAGCTGCTGAGCCATGTCCCCAGCCCAGCGTCTTGAAGACTGAAGCCTCTTTGGTGAATGGGGATAGAAGATAGTCTGGCAAGATCGCACATTTAAGTTAATTAAGCCTGCACCATGTGGAACGAACACAAGAGAATGCTAGCTCTTCCCTGATGGGAAGCAGGGGATTTGTTCATGGAGGCTTCCAGTTACCTGCAAGGGCTACTTCCTCATCCTTGAGGGTCTGATGCCCAAGTCCGAGCCCGGACCAGGCATCCGTAGCATACAACATTTGTTTATATTGGGAGGCACCCTTGAGGCTCTTTCTGACCTATGTCAGTTTATTTCCACCAAGACTGCCATTTTGTAGGACAGCTCTGGCAAGGACAGAAGTTAGACTCAGATGTGCCCAGGGAGCTACGGAGCAGACAACTCGACAAAATATCTAAAATAACAGTAGTTTATTACTTACGGATACAGAAAGAAGAGTCAACAAGATGTGCAATGTTACCTGCAACAGATGCATTTAATCAGCAAGTGGGAAGAGAGATGAGACAGAAAGAGAAAGAGAGAATGGGCATGTCCAAAACTCCAGATATAGGCACCACTTTGTGCATCTGGCTTTACATGGGAACCGGGGACTCAAACCCAGCTCATCAGGCTTTGCAGACAAGCACCTTAACCACTGAGCCATCTTCCCAGCCCAAACAAGCATTTTTGAGTCCTGTGGTGTCATCCTGTTTAACAGATGGTCACCGTGGTACATCTGTAGGTGTGGGCATCAGTGGAGGAAGGTTGCATCTAGCTGGCCCTTAGGGAAATGATCTCCAGGAGGCTGTTATATAGAATAGATGTAGGGATTGCTCACATGAAAGAGCCAGGAAGGGGCAGAGAACTGGGAACTATCTGGGGTGACTAGGCTGCGGCTTCTGGTATGAGGCAGTGAACCTGTATTCAAATAGTTAGTGAAGGGCTGGGGAGATGGCTCGGTGGTTAAGGTGCTTGTCTCAAATAGATATGAGGTGACAGAGACTTACTGAATATACTGATCATAGGCTGGGGAGATGGCTCGGTGGTTAAGGTGCTTGTCTCAAATAGATATGAGGTGACAGAGACTTACTGAATATACTGATCATAGGCTGGGGAGATGGCTCGGTGGTTAAGGTGCTTGTCTCAAATAGATATGAGGCGACAGAGACTTACTGAATATATTGAACATAGGGCTGGGGAGATGCTCAATGGTTTAGGTGCTTGTCTCAAATAGATATGAGGTGACAGAAACTTACTGAATATACTGACCATAGGCTGGGGAGATGGCTCAGTGGTTAAGGTGCTTGTCTCAAATAGATATGAGGCGATAGAGACTTACTGAACATACTGAACATATGTGCACAACCTTGGAGATATGCTAAAGCCCATAGAAGTCTATATATTGGCATGGGGAATTTTATGGTATTAAATTATATTTCAGTTAAAGTGTTTTTTTAAGTAAAGGACATAGAAGCATTTCAGCCAATAACAAAATGCACATTCTCATCAGGCATATATGGAACAATCATTCATATAGCCATTATTATGAGCTATAGAGCAAGTGGTAAAAGATTGTAAAGTACTGAGCACACTCACGAGCTATTCTTTGTCTACAACTGAATTAAACCAGAACTTGACAGTAGAAAGATACCTGGAAATTTTTCCAAATATTTGGAAATTAAACAACACAGAACTAAAAGAGCCATGTGTCCAAGAACAAATCACAAGACAAATTAGAAAGTAGTTTCAGATGAAGAAAAACAGAAATACAACACATTAACTTTTAAGATAAGGGGAAATTCATAGAATTCTAATATTAAATTTTTTCTCAGCTTTTAGGTTAAGAAACTACAAAAAGAATAAAGTACATTCAAAGCAATAAAAAGAAGATATTTATGGAGTGTAGAAATCAATGGAATCGAAATGGTAAAACATAAAGAAAATTAATGAAACAGAAAAACAGCAATAAATTCACAAGTCGCCAATAAAGAGGAAGGGAGAAGAGGGGAAGGAGGAAGAGAGAGAGAGAGAGAGCAAGCAAAAGATAGCAAGATAGAAAGGGGGAGAGAAATAAAATACATAACAAATAATTCACCATTATTATGGCCATAGCTACTGGTCCCACAGACATCAAAAGCATATAAAAGAAAACGCTCAACCAATCTACTCTCATAAATTGGACAACTTAAATGAAATGGAATAATTTTTTGAAAAGGAAAAAATAACCCCAATTTACCTCATATTAAATAGATGATTCGAGTCAAATTATAACTATTAAGAAATTAAATTCAGGCCAGGGATGTGACTCAGTTGGAGAGCATTTGCCTAGCAAACATGAGACCCTGAGTGTGATTCCCAGCACACTCCTGTAAACCAGACATTGCAGAGCATGCCTCTCATCCCGGCACTTGGGAAGTAGAAGCAAGAGGATGTATCTTACGTCAGGATGTCAAACACTGTACACGGTTTTATCCCATTTATATGAAGCGCTAGAGGGACAAGCTGTAGTGACAGAAAGACCAGTGGTCACCATGGTGCAGATACAGGGGGAGGTGGCCTGCCAGGGAACGTGGAAGAAGTTTGTTTTGTTTTGGTATTCTGTTTTTAAAATTTTTTGTTTATATTTATTTATTTATTTGAGAGTGACAGACAGAGAGAAAGAAGGAGAGGGAGAGAATGGGCACATCAGAGCCTCCAGCCGCTGCAAACGAACTCCAGATGCATGTGCTCCCTTGTGTATTACGTGGATACTGGGGAATTGAGCCTCGAACCAGGGTCCTAAGGCTTCATAGGCAAGCACTTAACCGCTAAGCCATTTCTCCAGCCCTTGTTTTGTTTTTGGAGGTAGGGACTTGCTGTCTGGCAGAAGTGTTGCTGTGAAAGCAGTATCCTGTAATCTTAATTTTGGTGCCCGTCATACAATATAATGCATAGAGCTGTGCACAGAACCTTGTTGAATGTTATAGTTCAATAATGCTGGAGAGAAAGAGTGAGTGAGTTCTAATTGCCAGAAAGAGGATGGACTGATGAAGATCAAGATGTAAGAAATTGAACACTAATTGTTCAGAGACAAAGTTAGAATTTTCAAAAAGAAACTTGGCTGAGGAATAAGGAGCAAGAAGGAAAAGACGAAGACAGGGAACGTACAAAAAGCCCCGAAGCAGATGAGCTTCCCAGGCACACAGATTTTGTGTCCTAAGATAACAAGCTATGGATTGGCACGGCAGACACTCCCAGGGTACACAGTCCCCTTGTTCCTTTTTCTGCCCCACTTTGGTCTTCTTTGGAAGCAGCGTCAAGCTGCTCAGGCTAATTCCAGAGTAGGCTTGTGTGGGTACCACGGTTCCCACGTGCCAGGAGCATCCCGGGGCTCCGTGAGGACCCGCGCTCTCCGCACAGGGCGGTTCTAGGCCGCGTGGTGAGGCTGGAGAGCCCACTAGCCAAGAGGCTCTTTCTGTTGGTAAACCCCTATTTGGACTGCGCCCCCACTGCGAGCCTACTTCCTGTCATCACACGGTGTTACTTTGGTAGTACTGTGCCACCCAATATGTGGGATGTACCCTATTTATCTGAAATTTAATACTTAACTGAAATTTTATCTGAAACTTAAATTTAACCAACTATCCCTTTTACCTGCTAAATTGGACAACTTTATGCCTCCATCACTTCCTCCAGGATTCTCCCTACTTTCTTCTTAAGAAATCCTTGGGCGCTGGAGAGATGGCTTAGCAGTTAAGCACTTGCCTGTGAAACCTAAGAACCCTGGTTCGAGACTCTATTCCCCAGGACCCACGTTAGCCAGATTCACAAGGGGGCGCACGGCGTCTGGAGTTCGTTTGCAGTGGCTGGAGGCCCTGGCACGCCCATTCTTTCTCTATATCTGCCTCTTTCTCTCTGTCTGTCGCTCTCAAATAAATAAATAAAAATAAAATAAAATAATTTTTTTGAAGAAATCCTTGGGGCTAGAGAGCTGACTCCGTGGTTAAAAGCACTTGACGGCAAAGCCTTGGGTCCGGTCCCCTGTCCCCACGTGACAAAGCAGTGTACATCTGGAGTTCATTTGCAGTGGCAAGAGGGCCTGATGCACCCCCACTCTTTGTCTCTGTCTGTCTGCCTCTCCCCCTCTCTGCTTGCAAATAAATAAAAATGAGAAGAAAAAAGAAGAAATCCCCGAGAAACTATTTTCCTTTGTCTTATCAGATATGGTTTAAGTGAAATCATGTTTACATATCCAGGGATAGAAACAGGCACCTGGTCCACCAGCCTGGGAGAGGAGTAGAATCTTTTTAGGGTTCAGAGTCAGATATCCAGCTTCCAAACAGGAACCCTTAGCTGTGTTAGACATGGAAGAAGAATTAAAAATGGGCGGCGGGGGGTGTGTGGGGGGGAGCTGGAGAGATGGCTTAAAGGTTAAGGCGCTTGCCTGAGAAGCCCAAGGACCCAGGTTTGATTCCCCAGTACCCATGTAAACCAGGTGCACATCGTGGCACATGAATCTAGAGTTCCTTTGCAGTGGCAAGAGGGCCTGATATGACCATTCTCTCTCCCTCTCTCTCTCTCTTTAATAAAAAAATTAAAAATAAAATACTTAAGTTTTTATTTTTAGTGGATGAGGTAGAGAAAGGCAAGATTTTCATCCAGAAGTGTGCCCAGTGCCGCACTGTGGGAAAGAAAGGCCAGCACAAGGCTGGGCCAACTTCAGAGTTCTTTTGGGCGCAAGACAGGTCAGGCTGTTAAATTTGAAGAACATGTGGGGAGAAGAGACACTGATGAAGTGAGTATTTAGAGAATCCCAGAAAGTGTATTTCTGGAACATAATGATCTCTCAGGAGGAGAAATGATGTGAAGGCGGCGTTTTCCTAACAGGTCGATTGCTAGGTGGTGGCCCACAGCTGCGTGGACGGCACCTTGCCTGCCCTGGCAGGGCGAGGACATGCGTCCCCTCCAGCCTCACCCAAGACGCGTGCAGACAGCAACTCCGGCTCCTCCTTCAGCAACAGCGTCCTGTTTCTTCCTGGCTTCTAGGCTGGGCTCCTGAGAGGGGGCCCTGCATTAATCAGTGCATTCATCAGTGCTCCTCCTGAGCCCGCCAGCCAGGGCTGGTCAGGCTCCTCCCCACGGCTGAGCCTGGAAAGTGGTCTTTAGAACACATTGCCGTGCAGAGCAAATGAGGGATCCGTGAAAGTCCTACGTTAGCGAGAGCGGCGTTACTGGTCGTTGTTGTTTATTTATTTATTTATTGTCCACTGTGCGGGGTGCAACCTCTAGCCTATGGCTCCACCACACAGGACAGAACTGGAAAGAGCAGTTTAGAATGCAATAGAAGGGCCGAGGTTAGCAATAAGGGAGAGTTTGAAAACAATTTAACTCTTGAAACGGTCTACCAAAGAAGTCACTGGTAAGTGTTTGAAATTAGTTGCTTTCAAAAGCAGGATGCATACTTATCCATCGGCCAAGGCCAGCTGCAGTGAGGACCTGTCTTAGTGGACCTCCCGGCTGAGCAAGAGCGCTCTTGACCTGATACTTCGGGACTTCATTGAGGATGAGTGCTGTCACGTTCTCTTTTAATGTTAAATTTTCAAGGTCATGGGTGCCCATGGTAGAGGACTTATTTCCTAAATGTCTGTTTGCCCCAATGGTAGACCGATGGCATATCCCATGCCTAGAGGAGACTGGAATGAAAATAAGATCAACATTGTTTTTTAATTTAAAAAGTACATATTTTTATTCATTTATTTATTTATTTGAGAGACAGGGAGAGAGAGAAAGAGAGAGAGAGAGAGAGAGACAAAGGGCATGCCAGAGCTTCCAGCTACTGCAAACAAACTCCAGACACATGTACCACCTTGTGCATCTTATGTGGGTACTAGGGAATTGAACCTAGGTCCTCAGGTTTCACAGGCAAGTGCCTTAAACGCTGTGCCACTATGCCATCTCTCTAGTCCTGTTTTTTTTTTTTTAATACTCATTTATTTGAGCATGTGTGTGTGTGTGTGTGTGTGTGTGTGTGTTGTGTGTTTGTGCCAGGATTTCTTGCCCCTTTTGCAAACAAATGCCTGTTTGGTTTTCCATGGGTGGTTGGGGAATTGAACCATGGCCAGCAGCCTTTACAAACAAGTGCCTTTAACCACTGTGCTATCTCTCCAGCTCTTCAATGTTGTTTCAATATTTACCTTGATGAAGGTTACAAACAGCATTTAACTCTCGTTTTGACTACCGGAGTTGATCCTCCATGTGAGTTCACGTTACTGAACAGAATGAAAAGTGCCTCGAAGTTTTCCCAAGCTCAGTTCTGTTGTTTGGGAAACAAAAGAAGTGAAGACACAGTACAGAGCAGTTGGAATATGCTTTTACAACTAGGCTTCTGGGCTCTGCTGTTTGCAGGAGCCCGGCTTCTCCCAGGAAGCAAAAGCGACCTGGGGGCCAGGCGTGGTGGCTCTCACCTTTGATCCCAGCATTCCGGAGGCTGAGGTGGAAGGATCGCCTGCAGCTTGAGGCCATCCTGGACAGCAGAGTGAGCTCCATTTCAGCCTGGGCTAGAGTGAGATCCCGACTCTAAAAATACAAAACAAAACAAAACAAACTCAACCCCACGACAATCTGCAGTCAGCTGAGCTTTTCGTCACAACTAACCCAAATCGATCTCCTGTGACACCAGAAGCTAAGCAGGGTCAGGCCTGGTTAGTACCTGGATGGGAGATGGGAGGTCCCTTACCTTAGTCTTGCTAACGGTGTTTTCCTAAGTATCAACATGTGTGCACACAAGGCCAGGCAAACTGTCACGTATGCTGAACTCCAGTACTGGCACCATAGAAAAGCAGTGGTGCATTCGCTCCATGTTAAAGTCAGAAAGGGACACAGTGGTTATTATCAAGTCAACGGCTTCTTCCAGTTTTCAAATAATCAGACTCAGGGTCCAGGCACCTCATCAAAGCCAGGCAGCTTACAGCAGCAGCGCTGACTCCCTCGCCCAGCCCCGCAGCCCCCCGCGGGCCCCCACACCCCGCCTGCAGCCCATTCACGGGGTCTGCCCGCCGCACTCCTGCCCGGCCCGCCTGGCACTTGCAGTCTCAGCTGCTTTTCCTCCACACCCCTCGACAGCTACCACCTCTTTCTGGAGAGATCTATCCTAACAGGAGTCACCGTCATAGAATCCTATTTAATTTTCTCCCCAACACTTAGGACTATCGGAACTTATGTTCTTTAGGAATGATTTGCTTTCTGTTGTCATGTCCTTGCTATTCACAGAGAGTCACCAAGAGAGCTGTGGTCTTCCCTCTCTTGTTCCCTGCTGCATTTCTTGCTTCTAGATGGTTCAGTCCAGCAGATGAGCTCAGGGAAATGGATGGATTCATAAAGGAAGAAAGAGAGAGCTTTTTAAGTGTTCTTTCAGTTATCTGGATATTATAATTATGTTGCACTGTGACTTTAAGTGGCATATTAATAACTATCATCTGACGAGGATGTAATGTTCTTTCAAATGTTATGTTAGAGCCTTTATGAACCTTATTGAATCCTCACGACACAGCCTAAGTGGCTGGGAAGGTCGCCTTGTTTTGTTGATGGGCTGAGCTCGGAGAGGTTGGGTGGTTCGTTCAAACAAGCGGCGCAGCCACATGCAAACCTGTGCTAGTCTGACTTGAAAGCCACCGGACCTAAGATTTGCAGCATCTTTTATTTATTGTATCTATTCCCAAGAGCCCCATGTCAGTAAATACAATTATACACTGCTCATTAGACTGGGGGAGCCTGGAACGGGTTTTAATTTCACATTAATAATGAAGCAGTCAGCCGAAAGCACAAAGATGTGTGCGACTGCACTCTGTGGATGGTCAAGCAAGCTTGGGCATGCCTGCGTTCTCAGTTTTGATTTGTTTACAGTGTCTGTTCGAGCTCAAGAAGACGAGGGAACCAGAATGTTCCACGAGGAGAGAGCTGCTAGTTGGCTCCTCAGAGCTGAGAAGGGCCAGATGTACAGCTCTGGGATCAAGCTTCAAACTAGTGGATGAGGACATGGGATTTCTTCATTGGGATTATAAATTAAGATCTTAAGCAGAATTGAAGGTGGGCATGGTGGTGCATGCCTGTACTCTTAGCACTTGAGAGGTGGAGCCAGGAGGATCAAGAATTCCAAGTCAGCCTGGTCTACAGGGGGATGTTTCAACCCCCATCCCCATTTTTTAAAAAAAAGATTGAAATCAGGATCCCCATCTTCTTTTGCACACTTTTCTTAAAATTTATTTATTTAGGTGAGAGAGAGAGAGAGAGAGAGAGAGAGAGAGAGAGAGAGAATGGGTGTGCCAGAGCCTCTAGCCACTGTAAATGGACTCCAGAGGCATGTGCTACCTTGTGCATATGACTTTATGTGGGTACTGGGGAACTGAACCTGGGTCCTTGGGTTTTGCAGGCAAGTGCCTTAACCGCTGAGCCATCTCTCCAGCCCAGGATCTGCATCTTTGTTTTCTGTTCTAACACTGAGCACCAACAGGCTTCAGTCCCAGCCTACGACACGGGAACACTGACAGCACAAGCTGGGGGATGGGTAAAGACAGTTTGGGGCTGACGGACTTTTTTTGATTATTTCCAAGGCTAGTGTAACTTTGTACCTTTTTTCTTTGTTGTGTGTGTTTTGATTTTAGTAATTATTGAGATATAATTAACAGAAACTGTCTGTACATTTTCACGATGTACAATGTGATGATTCAGTATACACACAGAATATACAATGTTTCCCACAATCAAACAACGTACTCTACCACCACACAGTCTCCATTCTATATGGGTATGGATTCTGCCTTTATTACCATGTCCTTGCCATTACCTGAGAACGCGAGTAGGGTGCCTGGGGGTGGGTGGGTAAGCCATTGCTTTCTTCAGGCTCAGTGAGGCTCCTAGTCTACTCAGAAAGCCACAGAGTAAACAGGCTCAGCTGGGCCAAAAACAGTCTGTGGCCAGCTGGTCTTTTTATTTATTTATTTATTTGAGGGAGAGAGAATGGATGTGCCAGGACCTCTAGCCACTGCTAACGAACTCCATATGCATGCGCCCCCTTGTGCATCTGGCTTATGTGGGTCCTGGAGAGTCAAACTAGTATCCTTTGGCTTTGCAGGCAAACACCTTAACCACTAAGCCATCTCCCCAGCCCTTTATTTATTCAAGCAAGCAAGTGAGCAAGAGAGAGAGAGAGAGAGAGAGAGAGAAGAGAGAGAGAATGGGTGCACCAGAGCCTCTAGCCACTGCAAACAAACTCCAGGGGCATGTACCACCTTGTGCATCTGGCTTACATGGGTCTTGGAGAATCGAACCTGGGTCCTTTGGCTTTGCAGGCAAGTGCCTTAACTGCTCAGCCATCGCTCCAGTCAGCCAGCTGATCTTTCTTCACAACTAATCCAAAAGACACTTTTAGAAAAATATGTTTGGACCTGGCTTTACATGGGTACTAGAGAACTGAATGTCAGGCAAGCAGGTTTTGCAAGCAAGTGTCTTTAGCTGCTGAGCCATTTCCTCAGACCCCTAGAGTACTTTAAGATAAGAAAAAAATTCCATACCTTGGGGCCTGGTTTTGCTGGTAACGTAAACTATCAATACAAACAAAACCAGGCAGATTAGGGAGTTGCACTAACATCCGGTATGGGCACCACAGAAACAGCCATGATGCGTGCCACGGTGTACTTGCTCAATATAAAAATGAGAAAGGGGGCTGGAGAGATGGCTTAGTGGTCAAGGCGTTTACCTGCAAAGCCAAAGGACGCAGGTTCGCCTCCCCAGGCCCGGCGTAAGCCAGATGCACAGGGTGGCACATGCATCTGGAGTTCATTTGCAGTGGCTGGAGGCCCTGGTGCGCCCATTCTCTCTCTGTTTGCCTCTTTCTTTTTCATTCTTTCTTTCTCTCTCTCTCAAATAAATAAATTAATTAAAAATAAATAAATCAAATGAGAAAGATCCCCAGTGATTATTATCAACGGTTTCTCCTACTTTTCTTTTTTTGCTCATTTTTTTAATTTATTTGAGTGTGACAGAGAGAGAAAGACACACACAGAGAGAGAGAGAGAGAGAGAGGGAATGGGAGCGCCATGGCTTCCAGCCACTGCTAATGAACTCCAGACGCGTGCGCCCCCTTGTGCATCTGGCTAACGTGGGTCCTGGGGAATCGAGCCTTGAACCGGGGTCCTTAGACTTCACAGGCAAGTGCTTAACCACTAAGCCACCTCTCCAGCCCTTCTCCTACTTTTCATATGGCAAAACTGAGCTCAGTTCTTGCTAACTCTGGCACTGGGTGGTCCCGGGGCAGTCTGCCAGGGCACAGTTTGGCACCACCTCTTATACAGGAGCACGTTATCCACAGGTCTCTCCCCAGCGCATGCTCTCTCCACATCCGTCCAATACTCAGTCCTCTGTAACACGTCAGCACCAGTGCTTCCTGCTGCCTTGTCTCTGGAGGGCACTGAGCTGGGCCTCGTCCTCAGTTATCCCACAAGAGCCCACTGCCGGGATGGGAACTTCAGGAAGCATATGACCATTCTATCTGTGTTACCCAATGCTGCAGTCAGGTCCATGTTGCTGGCAGAAATCCCCGGACCAAGAGCAGCTTGTGGGAAGAAAGGTTTATTCTGGCTTACAGGCTAGAGGGGAAGCTCCACGATGCCAGGGAAAACGATGGCATGAGCAGAGGGTGGACATCACCCCCTCGCCAACATCAGGGGGACAAAAGAGGTAGGAGTGTGTGCCAAACACTGGCATGGGGAAACTGGCTATAACACCCATAGCCCGCCCCAACAATACACTGCCTCCAGGAGGCGTTAATTCCCAAATCTCCATCAGCTGGGGACCTAGCATTCAGAACACCTAAGTTTATGGGGGGACACCTGAATCAAACCACCACACTCAAATATTCCTTTTGCAAAAAACCCACATTGGGCTGGAGAGATGACTCAGTGGTTGAAATGCTTGCCTGCAAAGCATAACAACCCAGGTTCAATACCCCAGTACGCATGTAAAACCAGATGCACAAGGTGGTGCACGCATCTGGAGTTCCTTTGCAGTATCTCTCTATCTTTCTTTCTGTGTCCCCCCTTCCTTTCTCTCTGCTTAAAAAAATCTTGCATTGATATTTACCAAGAGTCACATGAGTATGTAGTAAGAATATCCAAGGACTCACTGGAATTGGAGGAAAATGAAGAGTTGGGCTCCTCCAAAGTCTAGAGCACCTTTTGTGAGGAGTACCCTGTGGGACTAGATCAGGAACTGGCCATGTGCTCTGTGGGCTTGCAAGTGGAGAAACAAAGTTGGACTTCTTAATTTTTTTTTTTTGTTTTTTTTGTTTTAGAGATAAGGTGTCCCTGTAGTCCAGGCTGACCTGGAACCAAGTTGGATTTTTAAAAATTTATTTATTTTATTATTTATTTATTTGAGAGAAAGAGAGAGAATGGGCACACCAGGGCCTCCAGCCACTGCAAACAAACTCCAGACACGTGCGCCCCCTTGTGCATCTGGCTAACATGGGTCCTGGGGAATAGAACCTTGGTTCTTTTGGTTTTGCAGGCAAGCGCCCTAACTGCTAAGGCATCCCTCCAGCCCCCAAGTTGGATTTTTAAACATGTTAATGAGAAGAGAATAGGACAGGTCTTGGACACCAATGGCAGAGTAAGAGGGGCGTAATGATTCCTTATTGGCAAGCTACCTGACACTTTCAATGGTGTATTTAGTCAGGGTTCCCTAGAGGAACCAAACTGAATGAATGACTTGGCATTAAAAAGGGAATTTACTGGATTAGCTTACAGCAGTCCAACAATGGCTGTTTTTAGGTCTGAGAGTCAAGGAACCCGGTAGCTGCTCAGTCCACGTGGCTGGAGGCCTCAGCAGGCCCCATCCAGCGCTGAAGGCCTGCAGGCTTCCTGGAGAGCAGAGTGGCCAGTGCCTGTGCTGGAGGCTGAGGAACAGGAGAGAGGTTTGAGCAAGCGAAGGCGCTCACCAGCAGCCAGGCGGGAAGAGGACACTGGTTCCTCTCAGAGCCTCCTGACATACAGCCCGCCACGGAGAAGGGCTCCATCGCTCTTTCACGGGGCCCTTCCTGTTGCTTCTGCAGCTCACAGGGCTCTGGTTCCGTGTAAGGTTCAGGAGTGACCAAGACCACGGAGACCACTCTGAGGCAAAGATGGAAGCTTTTACTCAGGAAAAACAGGAGCTGCCAGGACTGACTCTCAAGAGCGGAGCAGTCAGCTTTGAGATCACAGACAGTGGCTGTACAGAGCTCTTCAGCTGGGGAAGGTGAGGAAGAGAAGGAACTCCTTTGTCCTTTACATTAGCCATTTCACATAGCCAGGGTGTGAGACCAGAACAGTGAGCAGGTGGGAGATAAGGGGACAGGAAACCTAGACCTGGGGCATTGTTAGGCAAGGAAGGATAATGGCTGGATGGTTTCTTGAGGAATGTGGATGACCCACTTCCTTGTGTCTCTGTGCCCTCCTGCTGTGACTCCATTTTTGTCCTGACCTAACACTCAGCTCTCTGCTCCTCTAGGTGGGACTACAGATACAGGCGTGTGGCCACACCGAACAGTTCACATGAGGTCTGGAGATTCAAACTGGGTGGTATCTGGCCCCCTCGGGCTGGCATGGGAAGCACGCTTACCCACTGAGCCATCTCTCCAGTGTAGACTCTTGAGAGTTACAGTGTAAAAACTTAAATTATGGAATACAATGGCCTCTTAGTAGTTCAGGAATTGAGGCTTTTAAGAAACATCACACCATCTTCCTAGGCATGTGGATTTGGGGTATCACCTGAGAGTAGTCTATGTGGGTGACACTTTGGAAGCAGTGACCTCTTCCAGAAAAGGAACTGCAGGCAGTGTGAAGTGTGAAGTGATGCGGCTCAGAGCTGGAACGGCAAGGATATGGTCCTGGTGAGGACATGGCCACCCTGGGAGGACATGGTCCCCTGTGAGGACATGGTCCCCGGTGAGGACATGGTCCCCTGGTGAGGACATGGTCACCCTGTGAGGACATGGTCCCCTGGTGAGGACATGGTCCCTGGTGAGGACATGGTCACCTGTGAGGACATGGTCACCTGTGAGGACATGGTCCCCTGGTGAGGACATGGTCACCCCTGTGAGGACATGGTCCCCTGTGAGGACATGGTCCCCTGTGAGGACATGGTCACCTGTGAGGACATGGTCACCAGTGAGGACATGGTCACCCTGGAAGGACATGGTCCCTGGTGAGGACACGGTCCCCTGGTGAGGACATGGTCCCCTGGTGAGGACATGGTCACCCTGGGAGGACATGGTCCCTGGTGAGGACATGTTCACCTGTGAGGACATGGTCACCTGTGAGGACATGGTCCCCTGGTGAGGACATGGTCACCCTGTGAGGACATGGTCACCCTGTGAGGACATGGTCACCCTGGGAGGACATGTTCACCTGTGAGGACATGGTCACCAGTGAGGACATGGTCACCAGTGAGGACATGGTCCCTGGGAGGACATGGTCCCTGGTGAGGACATGTTCACCTGTGAGGACACGGTCCCCTGGTGAGGACATGGTCACCTGTGAGGACATGGTCACCTGTGAGGACATGGTCCCCTGGTGAGGACATGGTCACCTGTGAGGACATGGTCACCTGTGAGGACATGGTCACCTGGTGAGGACATGGTCACCCTGGGAGGACATGGTCACCCTGGGAGGACATGGTCACCCTGTGAGGACATGGTCACCTGTGAGGACATGGCCCCCTGGTGAGGACATGGTCACCTGTGAGGACATGGTCACCTGTGAGGACACGGTCCCCTGGTGAGGACATGGTCACCTGTGAGGACATGGTCACCCTGGGAGGACATGGTCCCCTGGTGAGGACATGGTCACCTGTGAGGACATGGTCCCCTGGTGAGGACATGGTCCCCTGGTGAGGACATGGTCACCTGTGAGGACATGGTCCCCTGGTGAGGACATGGTCCCCTGGTGAGGACATGGTCACCCTGGGAGGACATGGTCCCCTGGTGAGGACATGGTCCCCTGGTGAGGACATGGTCCCCTGGTGAGGACATGGTCACCCTGGGAGGACATGGTCCCCTGGTGAGGACATGGTCCCTGGTGAGGACATGGTCACCTGTGAGGACATGGACCCTGGTGAGGACATGGTCACCCTGTGAGGACATGGTCACCTGTGAGGACATGGTCCCCTGGTGAGGACATGGTCACCCTGTGAGGACATGGTCACCTGTGAGGACATGGTCCCCTGGTGAGGACATGGTCACCCTGTGAGGACATGGTCCCCTGGTGAGGACATGGTCACCTGTGAGGACATGGTCCCCTGGTGAGGACATGGTCCCCTGGTGAGGACATGGTCACCCTGTGAGGACATGGTCCCCTGTGAGGACATGGTCACCCTGTGAGGACATGGTCACCTGGTGAGGACATGGTCCCCTGGTGAGGACACGGTCCCCTGGGGCTGCTTTTTGGTCCTGGCTTTCCTGACGGTGGTGAGCGGGTCAGAGCTGCTTGTGCTCTGCTCACTGTTTTGCTTTACTCCTCTGTGAGATTAGAGAAAATTCACAAAGTTGGCACTTCCTGATTATCTCCAACTTCTGAGAAAGTTAGACAGCCCCAAATGCCACAAGCTGGCTGGGCGTGGGTGGTGCCGGAAGGAGCCGACACGGTGTTCCTGGCGCAGTGCCCTCCCCGCGGCGTGTGCGCTGTCTCAGGGACCAGAATGCCACCGCCGGCCCCAGCCTCCCGGTGCTCGGGCACAGCGTACCCGCCGCTGTGCCTACGCTGCGCCCCCTGGTCCTGGTGAAAAGGCCCCGAAAGAAAGCTGTGCCCACAGGGGTCCCTCTGAGCGGCTCGTGTGGGACAGTGGGGAGCACCCTCGTGCTGCCGCGCTCTTCCCCTGGCGTGCATTTTCTGCAGCGACAAAATGCAACTGCACTGAGCACCCCTGTCCCGTGGGAGTCATGCCTCAGTAAGAACGAAACCCCCCCGAGAGCAACTTGGTTTTGGGGGCAGAGAGGAGGCCTGAGCGCATTGTTAGACTGGCAGGGGAAGGGGCCGACAGGAAGGGTGATTACGTAGCTGTGGGACTTGGTGGCCCTTCATATATACCTAATTTACTGCGGCCCTGAGACAACGAGTCCCCCAGGAGAAGCCGCTTCAAACTCTTGGCCACACCAGCCTCCTCAAAGAACGTTGATAAGTCATAGACCCTTTTCTAGCTTTTGTTTTTTGTTTTCATTTTTCAAGGTAGGGTCTCACTCTAGCTCAGGCTGACCTGGACTTTACTATGTAGTCTCAGGCTGGCCTCAAACTCATGGCGATCCTCCTACCTCTGCCTCCCAAGTGCTGGGATTAAAGACCTGCGTCACCACGCCCGACTTCTTTCATAAATATTTTTTAAGTTACCATCTACCTTCTGTCTTCCTAAGCTTGAAGGTTGTTTTAATGAATGCTTGTCCAACATAGCAAGTCCTGGTAACATGGAATCAGGTAGAGATTGGTCACAACTGGCATAAAAGTTTCAAACGTGAATTGATGAAGTACGTTTCAACGATGTTAAGTCAAGAGCACCATGTCTGAAAGAAATAAAAAACTTGTGGATTTTTAAATATACCTTGAAAGAATTGGAAGCCTCCAGAACATTCCAGTTATATAGACTAAAGACCATACACCACAGAGCTGGAGCGATGGCTCAGCAGGTTGAAGGTGCCTGCTTGCAAAGCCTGACAGTCTGGGTTCAATTCCCCACCACCCATATAAAGCCAGATACACAAAATGGCACATGTGTCTGGAGTTTGTTTGTAGTGGCAGGAAGCCTTGGTGTGCCTATACTCACTCTGCCTGTCTCTTTCTCTCTGCCTTTCTGTGTCTTTCCCAAATAAATAAAAATAATTTTAAAAAGAATATACATTGCAAACCAAGACCACTTCAGATATTCTAAATTCAGAGAGTTTCAGCATGCCCCCAAATACATCCTTCACGGGAAGCGTCAGGCTTGACGACCATCGTAGATGGGAGCCCTCAAGGCTATATGGTGTATCACTACAGGAGCAGCCCTCCACAAAGCTACAGGACTCGGAAGGGAGGCTTATTCTCAGCTGGATCCATCTTATGCAAGAATACATATAGAAGCCAGCCGTGGTGGTGCACACCTTTAATCCCAGCGCTTGGGAGGCAGAGGTAGGAGTACTGCTGTCTGAGGCCACCCTGAGACTGCAGAGTGAATTCCAGGTCAGCCTGGGCTACAGTGAGACCTTACCTCAAGAAGAAAAAAAAAAGAAAGAATACATGTAGAACTTAAGCTCTAGAGGTTGAATCCTTTAAAACTGTCTATATCCCCTGGGAAGTCTTTGTGGGTCTCTGAGGTATATGCATGTATGTATGAAGATAAAGAACTCATTATTTCATGACAGTAGACTTTTGAGGTTAAATTACTTTGGGGAATGCATACCTGATTCCCTTATTGGCTTTGTACAGGAATACTTCTTTTTTATTTTTATTTATTTATTAGAGATAGAGAATTGGGGGGGGGGTGAGAAGCCAGGTCCTCTAGCTACTGCAAACGAACTCCAGACGACATCTGTCTCACATGGGACCTGGAGAATCGAACCTGGGTCCTTAGGCTTCGCAGGCAAGTGCCTTAACCACTAAGCAATTTCTCCAGCCCTAGTAATACTTCTTGATTTAACTCAGAGTTTTCCAAATGAATTGATTCATTTTTTGCTTGACACCTGTTGGCATCACCACAAACCCTTTGGGGATAGTGTTATTATCAGCAAACTGTGCATATAAAATTGAGGCCAGGCAAGGGTTATCTTAACTTGCTCTAGGCCAGGGATCTACCAACTCTTTCTGTAAAAGACCATGTAAAAAATGTTTTCCTGGGGCTGGAGAGATGGTTTAGTGGTTAAGGCACTGGACTGTGAAGCTTAAGAACCCAGGTTCGATTCCCCAGTACCCACATAAGCCAGATGCACAGGGTGGCACATGTGTCTGGAGTTAGTTTGTAGTGGCTAGAGGCCCTAGCATGCCTATTCTATCTCTCAAATAAACAAATAAAACATTTTTTCAGAATCATGCCTATAATCTCAGCACGTAAGAAGCAGAGACAGTGAGATTGCCCCAAGTTCCAGGACAACTTAGTCTATCCACACAAAGTTCCAGAACAGCCAGGGCTACATAGTGAGTCTTTGTAAAAAAAAAAAATGTGTGTGGAGGCAGTGGGATACTTTAGTCTTTGGGAGTCACAGCTCAAAAGCACCTCTAAACCCCACCCCAGCCAATGACCATGGCTGATCTGCGGATCTATCACGTCAGGTAGTGGGCTGGCTTTAGCACAGGGCGTGGTTTCACTGTCCCTGCTTGAGAACATGTATCTTCAGGGATTTGAACCTGGGTCTGATGACTTCACAATGTTGGCTCTGTACCCTCCCCACCTCCGGTCCCTGACCCAGGGTCAGAGAGTACCTCTAAAAGGCCGTCTGGGGCACAGGAGGTAAGAGTCAACGGCGTCCTTGGGCATTTTGCCACAAGCTAGCCCCTTTCTTCTTGTCTGCCTCTGAACCCACTGAGCCTCATTCTCTTCTTCAGGGTTGAGGCTGGCCCACAGTCAATGCCACTTGTCTTTGGTAAGCAATTAATATGGATCTCAAAGGCCAATGCAAACACATCCCCCCCCCCCCCCCATGGGATTCAGTGCAGTTACAAAGGACACAACAACATGAATGTGTCATGTTTGGTCTTTTTTTTTTTTTTTTTTTTTAGCACAAATTAACCCCAGCAGTTCTGGGCTCACTTGGACCCACATGGAGCTCTCCTCTTGTCTTTTAATAGCTTTATCCTCAAGTCAACAAGTTCTCAACAGGGGTGGTAATTAGGTTGGGCATTTCTATTTTACCCCTTTAAAGCTTTTAGACAGAAAATCAAAAAACAAAACAAAACAAAACAAAACAAAAACAACGAACCTTTGCCTGCTACCCAAATGAACACGTTTGAGAGGAAATGCATAACTGTTACATTCCCTTATAGGACTATCCGTGGGAAGAGTCTAAAAGATTTCGCTTTTGGACAGACTCGGACGGTGTCAGTGGGTAGAGCTCTCTCTCCCTGGAGTGGAAGTCCCTCATAAAGCGACGCGGCAGTGCCCGAGCCCAGCCACGAAGACCTTTTCCAGGCCCTCATCCCATCACTGCCTCTGCAGCAGCACAAAGCACTGTTGTATTAGTTTTTAAATTTATTTATTTGTGTGGGCACATGTGAATGCTTGTGTGTGTGTTCATGCACGCACATGCACAAGTGCACACCGGTGCCTTTTGCCATTGCAAATGAACACTAGACACATGCACCGTTTTTTGCATCTGCTTTTACTTGGGTACTGGGGAAACCAAACCCAGGCTGATAGGATTTGCAAGCAAGTGCATTTAACCACTGAGTCATCTCTCTCCCCGTACCTGTTTTCATTTTCTGAGACCAGTGGGCAGAGGACTGGTCATGAAAGACGTGCTAAGGAAGTCAGTTGGCTATTCCAGAGAACTGTAGAGAAAGGGTGTGGCTGGTTCTTCTGGGCTCTCCAGGGTCCCTTCTCAGAACAGGAGGCCCAGGAAGGAAGGTGAGGTACTTTTTGCAATAGTGTGAGGTAGAGGGTCTCATTTCAGGAGAGAATAATGGGGGTAGAGAGCAGAGGATGGGTTAGAAGATAAATGGTTGTCTAAATTGTAGGTTGAGATAAACATTGGGAACCAGCAAGGTTGATTTGACAGCGAAATGCTGAAACTGGGCAGGACTTTGCCTGGGGGGGGGGAGGAGAGGAAAGATTGACAGCATAATGGAATACAGGGGTAAGCCGAAAGCAGGCGGTTCGGGAATGGGGGGGGTACTCGGGGAGATCAGTGGCCATCACATTCTTTGACATGGATAGCTTAGGTTTCCCAATATGTCGAAAGGTGCAGCGAAGGAAGCTTCTGGCCTCCACCCCTATTTCCAAGCACACGGGCACCGGAAGCCCCTGCTGTACAGATGTTGTGTAGCTGTCCTGACCACTAACCACTGCCGTGTGAGATGTCGCATGTCCCTCCAGCAAGCACGCTACTCTTCCAAATAAACATCATGAGCCTGGCCTCTTGCTCAGATCACCCTTCTAACTTTATAATCATTGCCACAAATGCACTGTAATTCCTGGTGGCTGGCCTCTTGGTAGAGCAGGAAAGTCCCCTTAACAGCGTATCATGTCAGCTGAGGAGAAACAGCATTGCAGGAGAGTTTTCATGGTCTAGTTGCGACAGACTCGGTCCAGAATAGCTGCTGAGACAACCATCTTAAATATAGAAATCTCTGCGCTCAGGCCAGTGTCCTTTCTGCCCTCTAAACACCTGCCAGGACTTAGAGATTTGCCACAGTCAATCTGCCACAATCCAGGGGCCAAGGGCTCTGCCTAATGGTTGAAACTTCACCCATTGTCTCTAAGGCATCTTGGTGTTGGCCAGGAGCAGCAGGTGAGAGTCACTTTTCATCCTCTCCTTTCACTCTGCCAGTTCAGAAGCTGCCAGCTGACTGCAGACTCGTGTCCCAGTTGTAGCCACCTTGACACCACGCCGGGCTCCATTCCGACCCCGCTGGCCCTGGGTGCTAAAATCAGACCCGAGCGAGCCTTATCATGGACACTGTGCAGCAGCCCGCGCTTGGCTTTTCTAAGTTGAATGCGTGTTTGTTCTCTCCTAGCTCTCTCCCTGAGCCGGGAACTTCTAACTTCTTTTGGGAATACCAACTGCAAACTGCACTGAGAGGCGTTTCAGATGCCCAGGGCAGGCTGCCCACCCACGAGGACTTGACAAACCAGCTAGACAGCTATGTGCCTAAGGACGAAACACTGGCAGCGCTCCACGGCCTCCTCCTGGGCGCCTGGGGGAGTTTGAACGCATGTCCCCCAATAGGCTCAGGAGTTTTGTTAAGGCTTGTAACTTGGATTTCCAGCCGCCTGGCTGGAAGAGGTGTCCCTGGGGATGGATCCTGGGGTCCAGCCCTCAGGTGTTAGTGGGGGCCAGTCTGCAGTCCAGCCCAATGCTATACAGAGTGCTTGAGCCCTACCTGGTTTCCCTGCTGTTGACTTTCGGGGTTTGCTGGTGGTGGTCTCCCTGCAAGGATCTGTGAGGGAGGCCAGCTTCTGCCACTGTGGAACGGGTCTGTAAGCTTCGAATCGATCCCTTCCTCCCCCAGACTGTGTCTCATGTGGCGGTTCGTCCCAGCAACGTGAAGCTGACTACGACAGTGCCGTGCGATCACACGTGTCTGTGTTCACTTTCCATGTGATCATGAATCAATTGTGAAGTGAGAGGATGAAACACTTCTTCTTGGGGATCTCAGGGGGCGCTTGGCAGTTTCCTGGGAAGCATGTCAACAAGTGTGGTTAGTATGCACATGACTATGTGTATAGGGAATACACAAATAGCCTGTCTCCTCCCAGAGCAAGCCAGATCCATTTCACAGCATGTAAATGTTAGCTCTGGGGCTGGGGACATTGCCCTCGTGGTGAAAGGCACTTGCTTGCCAAGCCTGCTAGCCCAGGTATGGCTCAGGTTTAAATCCCCAGTATCCACATATAGCCAGATGCACAAAGTGGAACATGCATCTGGAATGCGTTTGCAGTGGCAAGAGGCCCTGGTGTGCCCATTTTCTCTCTCTCTCTCGACCTCTTTCTCCTTTTGCAAATAAATAAAAATATATGTTAGCTCTGGTATTTTTTTTTCTTTTTAGGGTGGGAGCGGGTAGCTAGATGAGAAACGAGGTGAATGTAGGTAAGAGACAGAACACATGCATTGTTTCAATAACAATTGTTTCCCTATGAACCCAATTCTGTTTTTAGTTTTGTGCTCCCCTGACAATGGGCAAAGCCATGAGGGTCCCTGCATTCTCATGGCTCTTGTTTTCCTGCCTCCACTGGCCGCTCCACCCTGGAAAGGTGCTGAGGCCATGGGGCCCATCTTGCTTTATTTGTTGGAAATGTCTGGACTCTGTCCCAAGAACAGACTGCTAACTCGACAGACAGCTTGCTTTTTATTTAGTTATTATTTTTTCATTTTTATTTATTTATTTATTTTGGTTTTTAGAGATAGGGTCTCACTCTAGCCCAGGCTGACCTGGAATTCACTATGTAGTCTCAGGATGGCCTTGAACTCATGGCGATCCTCCTACCTCTGCCTCCTGAGTGCTGGGATTAAAGGCATGTGCCACCACGCCCAGCAATTATTTATTATTTTAGAAAGAGAAACAGAGATAGGGAGAGAGAGAGGAGAGAGAATTGGCAGCCACTGAAATCAAACTTGGGATGCTTGTGCCACCTTTGTGCGGCTGGCTAATGTGAGATCTGGAGAGTCTAACGTGGTATCTGGAGAGTTGAACATGGGTCCTTTGGCTTTGCAGGCAAGAGCCTTAACCGCTAAGCCATCTCTCCAGCCCCAGCTTGCTTTTTTAAAAAAATATATTTTATTTATTTATATATTTGAGAGAGAGAAAGAAGCAGAGAAAGAGACAGAGAGAGAGAGAGAGAGAATAGGCATGCCAGGGCCTCCAGCCATTGCAAACGAACTCCAGATGCATGTGCCCCCCTGTGCATCTGGCTTCCATGGGTCCTGGAGAGTTGAACCTGGATCCTTTGGCTTTGCAGGCAAACACCTTAACTGCTGAGCCATCTCTCCAGGCCCCCAGCTTGCTTTATAAGGCAGTAGGCACCGACTTCCTCTCTGCTGTGAGAGAGAAAAAACAACAACAACACACAAGGCTTTTCTGTGGTTCTAGCAGCAGCAGCATTTGAACACAGGCCCGCATCAGTGGACAGAGCTCCTGGGAGACTGGGCAGGGCTCTACCGCAGGCACACAGGGGAACAGGCTTTATCCTCATGAGCACCTGAGGGTGAAAATCAGAGAGCTTCTTTGCCCATTTGCACCAGTCATTTTGGGGAGGTTTGGCTCATTGCCCTTGACTGTCTTTAGTTTTCCCTCTGTCCTTGAATGTGACTCATCCGGTACCAGTGAACTGTGGCATAGGGCTTGGGAATTCAACTGACCTCTTGCAATTCTACTGCCTGCCCTGGATGATATCCTGCAACTCTGTAAGCCTTAAGTCCCCACCTATAAAACAGGGATAATAACAGCATATAGGGCTACTGTGAAGATCAAACAAGGTCAAGTTCCATGAATATCTGGCCCATGGCTAATCCCAGAGTGGCTGCTAAAACCTGCCTGGTCTGGCCTTGCTGCTTAATAGCTGCGAGACACCCTGTAAGTTATGTGAACGCTCAGGTCTGGTTTCGTCAATCTTTCCGTTGGATAGGAGGACACAGCAGTGACGTCTGCTCTCTGGGCTCTTCTGTGCTGTGTCCTAACACTCACGCCTGTGGCTGTGGGTGATGGCCACTGTGGTGGTTTGAGTGAAGTGCCCCCCATAGGCTCGTGTGCTTTGACTACCTGATCCCCAGCTGGTGGCAGCTTGGGAAAGTTGTGTAGCCAGGTGAGTTCAAGCTTGATTTCTCAGAGTCCTACAACCAAATGTGGTGTGCACAGGAATAGGTCCTACCATCCGGTTCTGGTGGCCTACCAAGAGCAGTGGCAGGATCCTGGGTTATTTGGGCTGCTCAGCGGTCTCATGAACCAAGAACTCACTGGGTGGGTCCCACCCTTGGCACTGGAATTTTCCTTTAAAAACCTCTGGTTTCTGGGAGCAGTATTACCCACCCACACAGGGTCCTTCTGTTCAAACTCTGTTCTTAAATTGCATTTTTAAATTAGCTAACAAAGAAGTGTATTTCCATATGGCTTTTACATATGTCTTTGGTTTTGGTTAACCCTTCCTGCCAGCCCTTCTTGTCTCCCAACCCCCACTCCATCCCTGCTTAACCCTTTCACTCCGAGGGTCCCACCTCTCTCATATCGCTACTTTCCACCATCGGCCCCATGCACTCCTCTTTCCCTTCTTCCCGTGGCTTCTTTCCAGTTTCCTGTCTACTGATTCTCTTTCCAATTTACATTCACATCTATTTGAAGCTAGGATGAGTGTATGACAGAGAACATGCAGCATTTGTCTTTTGAGGTTTGTGCTATCCCAATCGGTATAATATTTTCCAGGCCTGGAGATGTGGCTTAGCGGTTAAGGCCCTTGCCTACAAAGCCAAAGGACCCAGGTTTGATTCTCCAGAACCCATGTAAGCCAGATACACAAGGTGGCACATGCATCTGGAGTTCGTTTGCAGTAGTTAGAGGCCCTGGCATGCCCATTCTCTCTCTATCTGCCCCCTTCTCTCAAATAAATAAACTTAAAAAATTTAAATTACAAAATGTTCCAGATCCATTCATTTTCCTGCAAATTTCATGGTTCATTTTTCTTTACCACCGATTGAAACTCCATTGTGCGTCTGCACCACATCCTCATTACTACACTCGTCAGTTGATGGGTATCTAGGCTGATTCCATTTCCTGGATAGTGTGACTACAGAAGAATAAACAAGGATGAGCAAGTGTCTCTGTAATAGGTGGTTGGATTTCTTATTGTTTAGTTTTATTTATTTATTTATTTACTTATTTATTTTTGGTTTTTCAACGTAGGGTCTCATTCTAGCCCAAGCTGACCTGGAATTCACTATGTAGTCTCAGGCTGGCCTCGAACTCACAGAAATCCTACCTCATCCTCCCAAGTGCTAGGATTAAAGGCATGTGCCACCACGCCTGATTTTATTTATTTATTTGAGAGAAAGGAAGAGGCAGATAGAGAGATAGAATGGGCGTGCCAGGGCCTCCAGCCACTACAAATGAACTCCAGACGCGTGCACCCCCTTGTGCTTCTGGCTTATGTGGGTCCTCGGGAATTGAACCTGAGTCCTTTGACTTTGCAGGCAAACGCCTTAACCGCTGAGCCATCCCTCTAGCTTTGTCTTCACTGTTTTCATCCAACAGTTTCAGAGTTTCTGTTCTTTGATTTGTCTGGAGTTATTCTTGTGCATGTGGAGTGATAAGGATCTAGTTGCATTCTACAAAGAGGTCTCCAGCTTCCCAGGCTCTCTTTTCTTCAGTGAGTATTTTTAGCATTTTTGTCAAAAATTAGATGGCAGGGGAGATAGCATAATCATGAAGGTGGTTTTCCCAGAGCGAGGCTTATCCATTGCATTCCGGATGTGCTGACCCCTGCAATTCCCCAAATACGGGAAACTCGACTGCACAGTTTGGGGCAGTGGGGAACTGCATTTGTGCTCGCCCCTGAGAAAAAGCCAGATGGCTATAACTACATGGGTTTGCTTTTGGATTTTCTATTCTTTTCCTTTGAGCTAAATGTTGGTTTTTGTGACAGGAGCGTGCTGTTTTTCTCACTGTGGTCTTACAGAGTATTGTGAAATCAGAAAACAGGTTGGGTAACTCCAGCTTTTTTTCTTCTTTTTCTTTTCCTTCCTTCCTTCCTTCCTTCCTTCCTTCCTTCCTTCCTTCCTTCCTTCCTTCCTTCCTTCCTTCCTTCCAGCCCACTCCCCCCAGATTGCGGTTACCTGAGGTCTTTTGTACTTCCAAATAAATTTTCTTTTCTTTTTTTCCCTATTCTGTAAAGAATAGCAGTGGAATTTTGAGGAGACTTGCATTAAATGTATAAACTATTTTTGCTAAGATAACCGTTCTTATAATACTTATTTTTTGTAGTTTATTTTAAAATATTTTTATTTGAGAGAGAGAAAATGGGCACACCAGGGCTTCTTGCTGCTGCAAATAAACTTCAGACACGTGTGCTACTGTGCCTCTGGTTTTATGTGGGCCCTGGGGAACTGGACCCGAGCGTGCAGTTTGCAAGCGAGCACCTTTAACTGTTCAGCCATCTCCCCACCCCCAATATGATTCTTATAATCTATGAGCATGGGTGGTCTTTCAGCTTCACAATGTCTTCAACTTCTCTCAAGTGTTTTAAGGTTTTCATTGCAGAGGTCTTTCAATGCCTGGGCTAGATTTATGGCAAGGGTTGTTTTGAAATTATGAAGGGGGTTGTTTCTTTTCCTGCTCTTACCCTCAACATGCTTCTCGTTGCCACAGAATGCTGCTGACCCCTGTATGGTGACTTTGTATCCTGTCACTTTGCTGACAATTTTTATCAGCTCTGAAAGTTTTCTGGTGGAGTTATTTTTCTATTTTATTCATTTTTTAAAAAATTGTATTTATTTATTTGAGAGAGCATGAGAAAGAAAGAGGCAGAATGAGAGAGAGAGAGAGAGAGAGAATGGGCATGCCAGGGCCTCCAGCCACTGCAAATGAACTCCAGATGCATGTGCCCCCTTGTGCATCTGGCTTACATGGGTCCTGGGGAATCAAACCTGGGTCCTTTGGCTTTGCAGGCAAACGCCTTAACCGCTAAGCCATCTCTCCAGCTCCTCTGGTGGAGTTTTAAGGATTCTTTTTTTTCTTTCAGGGTGTCCTCAAACTCAAGGCAATCCTTCTACCTCTGTTTCCTGAAAGCTGGGATTTAAGGGTCTTTCTATATAAAAACCTCTAATTTGCAAATAAAGGTACTTTGATGTCGTCCTCTCCTTTTCAGACCCCTTTTCTCTGCCCCTCTGGTCTTGTCACTCCAGCTAAGACCTCTGGGACTGCGTCAAGTAAGAGTGGAGAGTGGGAGAACCCTTGTCTCATTCCTGATTTCAGTGAAAATCATTTGACTTTCTCTCTGTTTAGTCGAACATCAGCTATGGGTTTGTCATATGTGGCCGTTATTATGCTGGAAAGTCTAAAAGAAATGATGAATTTCTAGATGCACCAAAATTAAACCAAGACAAGATAAACCATTGAAGCAAACCTGTAGCAAGCAGTGAGTCTGAAATCTAGCCAGATGATTTAAATTTTTTTTTTTTTTTTTTTTTTTTTTTTTTTTTTTTTTTTTGGTTTTTCGAGGTAGGGTTTCACTCTAGCCCAGGCTGACCTGGAATTCACTATGGAGTCTCAGGGTGGCCTCGAACTCACGCTGATCCTCCTACCTCTGCCTCCCGAGTGCTGGGATTAAAGGCGTGCGCCACCACGCCCGGCTCAGATGATTTAAATTTTAAAAAATATTTCATTTATTGATTGATTTGGGACAACAAAGAGAGTATAGGTGTGCCAGGACCTCTTGCCACTGGAGATGAACTCCAGATGCATGCACCACTTTGTGCATCTGGCTTTACATAGGTACTGGGGATTTGAACCTGGGTCATCAGGGTTTGCAAGCAAGCCCCTTTAACCACTGGGCCATCTCTCCAGCCTCTTGATTTTTACAGAAAGGAATTATAATCAACCTTTTACATCTCCATGAATTCTGCAGCTGTGTGTTCAAGCAACTGTGGAAAATAAATGAAGCCTTCAGTTTGTATAATACATGCTAATATAAATACAAAAAAGGAGAGTAGTTTTGGGAGCAACTGCATCTGTGTTGAGCAAGCACGGACCACGTCCCTTGCTGTTCCTTAAACAACCAGAACAATGACTGTTGACCCCTTTCCACTGTAGGAGGTGTTGTGACGGTTTAAAGAGCACAGGCCGGTGGTGCAGGTGCTGTGTGAACTTTGCACCACTCATATAAGGCCGGGGCATGCTCAGATTTAGACACCCATAGGGTGAGGCTGAGAGTCCTGGAACCAAGCCCCTGTGGGTAACCAGGGATGGATATGTGTGTGTGTGTGTGTGTGTGTGTGTGTGCGTGTGTGATACTTTTACGTTTAGTATATTCCTCTGCTGTGTTCATTTGAATGTAAGGTGTCCCCCATAGCCTCATGTGTTTTAAAGTTGGCCTAGCTGGTGACTGCTTGGGAAAGTTGTGGGGCCTTTGGGAGGTGGAGCCCTTGAGGAAGGAAGCGTGTTGCTGGGCGTGGGCCCTAGGGTTTATTAGTCCCACCCTACTGGGTGTTAGCAAGCTAGCTCACTCCGACTACCTCCCCCCAGGATGTGACAAGATGTGACCCCCACTCCCCCGCCGCTGGCTCTGCCATGCTTTCAGGCGCGATGAAGCTTCCCTCTGAGGCTGTGAGCCCAATCTACCCTCCACCCCAGCAGTTTCTTCTGACCAGGTGTTTTGTCCCAGTAACGGGAAAGCAACTTGCATTTACATTATGTTCAACACTATATGGTGTCTTCCTCCTGCCGTAGCTACTCATCCCCTAGGACTTAAATGACTTTCCCTTTGAGATCTTGCCCCTTTTCCTAGTCATCCTGTCCTATCTTGGCAAAGACTGGTATTGCTCTTGGTGCCATCACTGTAATCTTGGTCTGCTCTTGTTGTCTGACTCAGTGACACGGCCAGAGGGAACCTCAGGAGAGACATCTGGTATGGTTCCCCCACCCAAGACCCGCCAGGAGCCCCTGCACCCCAGCCCCGACTCCCCAGCCTGCTACCGCGTCTGTTTTCATCTGGATCCTCTTTGCCTCCCTCCTACCTCAGATCCCTTCTCCTTCTCCTCCCTCACTTGCTCAGTGTCCACTGACTTAGCCACAGTCCGTTTATTAGTCAACAAACACGGATCAAACACCTGCCACGCGGCCTGCTCTGAGCAGCATGCCGGGTCACAGAGGGCCCTGTCCCTACTCTTCAGAAGTCAGAGCAGCCTGGGATGGAGACAGCCCAGCCAAGGACTGAGACAGACACCCCTCCCTGCGGGGGGAGGGGCTGCCCACCTTGGACAGGTAGGTGACCCCTGAGGCTGACTGTAGAGAGTCTGTCCTGTGAATGGGACAGCGGGCCTAGAGGGAAAACGAGGGAGGGGGGACTGCTAAGGGGCCACCAGCGCGCCGTGGCCGGGCATAGGGCCAGCAGGCGGGCTGTGGGGGGCTGCCCAGGGCTGACCTTTGTCCAGAGGGCAGCCGGGAAGGAAGGCTTGTCTGCAGGATGCGGGGTGCCTACCGAGCTGGCGTAGCACAGAGACAAGGAACGCCAAGGGCAGGAGATGGAGCGCAGTGGACAGGCTGGGAGGGAGGAGAAAGCACCGGGGTGAGGAAGTCGTGTGCGACGCGGAGGAGAGGGTCAAGGACAGGGCCCTGGCCGCTGGGACACGCCCACGAGTCCTCCCGAGCCCCGATCTTGCCGCTTTCTGCTTCCAGCTCGGTTCCCCTCTGCACCCCTTCCACGATCAGTTCAGCGTCTCTGCTCCCCAGAGCCCACTGCTAGGACGGGCGGGACGGGGATGGGGCCTGACCGCCACAGGCGGGGCGACTTGCCCAGCGTGCTTGGGGCATTAGCAGGCATCGTTGTGCATGGCCGGACTGTCCAGCCTGTGGGGAGGGCGGTGGACTCAGAGGAGGGCACGCAGCTCCCACCCCCGCCATGTGCCCAGGGGGCGAGCCCCAGAGGGCTGCCGTGCTAGACGCACGCCTCCTTTGGGCGCACTGGTTTCTGCTGTGGTTGTTGGTGGTGGTGGGGGGGGGGGGGTGTTTGTTTGTTTGCCAGGGATCCCCACTGGCTAAATTCAAGTAGAAGTCCCAGGCCCGAAGCCGGCTGGCCCAGTCCCCGCAGATCATCCCCCAGGTACCCCGCCGGACTCACCCGCAGAAGGGGAAGGAGACCTTCTGGGGGTGCCGCTGACCGCCCCTGGGCCCTGTCCAGATCGGGAGCTGCTTCTGTTGCTGCAACGCTCTGTGACTCCCAGGAGCACCGCATCGCTCCATCGCCCCTGTGTGCCCACGCCTCAGCCACATCTATCAATCTCTGATTCAGGTTTTGCCTTTAAATAAATAAATAAATATATATATATATATACATACACACACACACAGATTATACTTATTTATTTATTTATTTATTTATTTTTATTTTTTATTTTTTGGTTTTTCAAGGTAGGGTTTTACTCTAGCCCAGGCTGACCTGGAATTCACTATGCAGTCTCAGGGTGGCCTCGAACTCACGGCGATCCTCCTACCTCTGCCTCCCGAGTGCTGGGATTAAAGGCGTGCGCCACCACACCCGGCCAGATTATACTTTTTTAAAGTCACCTCATCCCCGCTCCCGTTTCCCTGAGGCCCTCCTCAGTAGGGTAATGGGATTCACTGTGGGGTGAAGATTCTTGAAGGCTTCAGTCAATCCCAGTGGGGTAGCGGGGAACCATGTCTCGGGGTCTTCCTTCCCACTCTGTGGCTCTTACAGTCTTTCCACCCACTCTTCGGCAATGTTCCCTGAGCCACATCTTTGATTCTTCCATGCCTAGTGCAGAGCCTGGCACCAGGCTAAGGCTCCAGGAAGGTTGAGTAAAACTGTTCCTCTTTCAAATGAGTTGTTTTCTTTTTTGGGGGGGGGGACGGGGTTCAAGGTAGGATCTCACTCTAGCCCAGGATGATCTGAAATTCACTATGTAGTCTCAGGCTGGCCTCAAACTTATGGTGATCCTCCTACCTCTGCCTCCTGGGTGCTGGGATTAAAGGCATGTGCCATCAGAGAGAGAATGCGTGCTCGAGGGCCTCTAGTACCTGCAAACAAACTCCAGGTGCATGGACCACTTTGTGCATCTGGGTACTAGGGAATCGAACTTGGGTTGTTAGGCTTTGCAGGCAAGCACCTTAACCTCTGAACCATCTATCCAGCCCCCAGATGAACATTTTTTTTGTTTATTTTTATTTATTTATTTGAGAGCGACAGAGAGAAAGAGGGAGAGAGAGAGAGAGAGAGAGAGAGAGAGAGAAAGAAAGACACAGAGAGAATGTGCATGCCAGGGCCTCCAGCCACTGCAAACGAACTCCAGACACGTGCTCCCCCTTGTGCATCTGGCTAACGGGGGTCCTGGGGAATCGAGCCTTGAATCAGGGTACTTAGGCTTCACAGGCAAGCACTTAACCACTAAGCCATCTCTCCAGCCCCAGATGAACATTTTTATGTAGAAGCTTGTCTTTTTTTATTGAGAACTTTAGTACATGAACATACACTAATTTGATCATGTTCCCATTCCTCTATCCTTTTTTGTCCCCTCTTCCCCACACCCCATCCCCTGAGAACCCCCCTTTCAAAGTAGTCCTTTGTTTTGTTCTCCTCCATCCTCCATGTCAAAATGTCAATGGGCTCAGAACAGTGCAGGTCGTGTGTGTGTGTGTGTGTGTGTGTGTGTGTGTGTGTGTATCAGTAACCAGTGTGGGCTCATGAATGCATGGAGGATGGTGCCCCAAAGGACCCTACATACTCTGTGGCTCTTACATTATATCCACCCCCTCTCCTGCAATGTTCCCTGAGCTTTGGAGGGCATGGTAGAAAGATCTTTTGAGCTCTAGACAGCCTCTTTCTTATTTTCTGCTTTGATGAGTTTTGAGTCTCCTCTGTGTCTACCGCCATCTCCATGGGGTTGGCTCTCTGGTTAACAGTGAGAGCAGCACTCATATTCTTTCTGCAACTACGTCTGCAATGTTCCCTGAGCCCTGGCAGGATTGATTGAGATGTCTCCTCCAGTGCTAAGCCCCAGGTCTTCTCATTTCCTTGTCATTCTGATGGTCTTGGGTCTCCCTGGTATTTGCCACCATCTGTACAAAGGAGATTCTCTAGCTAAAAGTGAGACTAGCATTCTCCAGAGGGCTTAATCATACACACTTAAGCAGACAGACACTTAATTGTTGAATCTGTTATCAGCTCTACCTTAGGGTGGATGATGGCAAGAAAAACAAGTTTCTCCATTATAAACCTGAGTTTTAACAATCCCATCACTACCAGGACATACTCATCTTTTTTGTTTTTATTTTTTATTTACTTATTTGACAGAGAAAGAGGGAGTGAGAGAGACAATGGGCACACCAGGGCCTCCAGCCACTGAAAACGAACTCCAGATGCGTGCACCCCCTTGTGCATCTGACTAACGTGGGTCCTGTGGAGTCGAACCTGGGTCCTTTGGCTTTGTAGGCAAACACCTTAACCACTAAGCCATCCTTCCAGCCCTCATTTTGTTTTTATTTGAAAGGATTTCTATGTAATCAGTAAACAAACCTGAAGACACTTTCTCTTTCTGAAGCTAAGACTCCTACCAGAAATGAACAAGTGTCAGGGACTCGTTTTCATTTCATAACAAAGGGATTAGCAAGTAGCTGACAGTAGTGACAGTGATGGTATTTCATCCAAAGAGTCTAGGATGGTTCAAGTGGAAAGGTATATTGGGAAATGAACTTGGCCAGGTACATGCAACAGCAGAGAGCTCACAGCTGTTGATAACTCCCCTGTGCTTATGAAGCGGCATAAGCCAGCCATCGGGCATAGGAAGAATGACTAGAGTTACACACTCCCAGCAGTCTGTCCTGTCTGCAGTGGTTTCTCCATTTTCCCAGACATCCCAAATCACCTCCTCTCTCAATCTGTCCTACACTGAGGGCATGGAGAAGATTGGTCTGCCAGTAATTTTCATCTCTATCATTCTCTGGCTTAATGCCCAAACCCTTTTGACAAGCAAGTGGTCTCACTCCACTTTTCTTAATGTAGCATGCGTCCTCATAACTGCTCAGTTCCACATCGATAGATTTTCTCACCTATTATTAAAGGCAAAACTTCTGTTTTCACCTGCCTGTGAGTTTTCGACCACTTCTCTTACCTAGTAGATACTCAAGGGAGATTTCAGATCAACAGTCCACTTTGAAATATCTACCCTACTAGTGTCACCATGGTAACCCCACACCTTGTTCAAAGTTAATGGCAGCAGCGTGTAAGGCCTTGGCTTCTTCCCCATTGAGCTGCTAATCCTGCAGATAGATGATGTTGATTCTACCCCCACAAAGCCTGGCGAGCTCTGCACTCCACTGAGAAACCAGAAGTGTTGCCAGCCTCTTACCTCATTCCTCTCTTCTCCAAACACCATGCAGAACACCTTCCTGTTCCCATGATGCAGGTAAGTGGAGATTGTCCTTCAACTTCAGAAATGTCCTTGGCACGGAACGCACAGCCCTGCCAGCCTCAGGAATCTTGTCTCTCCATCCTGGAAACCATCTTCAGCAAGCCACCTTCGAGTGCATCTTCTCCTCTCTGGATTGCCCTGCCGACAGAGGAAGCAAAGGGTCTGCCAGGTTATCCCGGAAAGTGGAGTCAGCCCATGGGAATTCATGGATTCGTTCCACCCTTCCTTCTGCAAGACCCTTCTGCCACGCAGGGCCTCTGCAGCAGTTACCTGCTCATCCTGGGGGCAACATACCCAGCCAGAGGCAACACAGGGAAGGAAAAGATTGATTTCAGCTTACAGCCTTGAGGGGAAGTTTCATCGCAGTGGGAAAAGCATAGCAGGCCTGAGCTGGAAGCCTGGGTCACATCTCCACCTCGGCAAGAAGGAGGTAATCTGAGCGACTAACACTGGCCAGTGGGGAGCTGGGCTATGACATCCCAAAGCCAGCCCCTGGTCCGCACTTCCTCTAGTGTGCATCCACCTCCCAACAACCCCACAACTCTCCCAAATTGCCACCCGCTGAGGAGCAAGTACTCAAAACATGCGTACAACTACGAGGGACATTTCATGCAAACCACCACAGCTGGCATGTTGCACAGGTCTGGGAGCACAACCCTTCCTGCATTCCAGGAGACAAACCTGTCTGGACTGTCGCAACCTCTCAGCCTTCCAACTTCGAAGTGGATAAACGGAAATCCTAGCAGCAGATCAGAATGTTGGGAAATAGGAGCATGACCTACATGGCTGCCTTCCTGCCAGGTAGCCATGGTTTGCACCTGACAACACGAGTCTCTGTCTGGCAGGAACTCTTAAAGTGCTGACAAGCACTCTGCTTGCCCTGGCATCACTAGCCTAAGGTGTTACACTGCCTCTGCTTGCCCTTGTCCTAAATCAGTCCTTTATTAAACTTTTAAAATATAACTCATGTTGCGTATGCCATAATTTCTCTCTTGCCCAAATCTTAAATGCTGCAGTAGTTAATAATACAAAGTCCCAGCCTCCTTGGTTCTTAAGTTGGAGGAGAGAATCAGCAACTATGTATGTCAATGTAGTTATTATAATAATTTTAATTTAGGTAGCAATAAATAGTAAAATTAAAAAAGCATAATAATGGGAAAGTAAGTATGTGTAGTCTTTTAAAAAATATTTTATTTAGGGGCTGGAGGGGTACTTGATCCATGGAATCTGCCACTGTTCCAGAAGGGGAGGTTCACTTTGGGGACTAGAAATTGAATCTGAGAAGGAAAAGCTGTTAGAGGAAAGAAGGAAGAGCGGGAGGGAGGGATCAAAGGAGGAAGGGAGGATGGGAGAAAGGATGTAAGGACCGACCAAAGCATGGAAGGAAGGAGGGAAAGAAGGAAGGAAGGATGACAAAGAGGGCAGGAAGGGGTAAGAAAGGAAGGATGGGAAGGCAGGAGGGAGAGAAGAAAGGAGGGAAGATGAGAGAGAGGGAGGGAGGGAAGGAGGAATCAAAAATGGGTAAAAGGAGTGAAGGGAAAGGGGGAAAGGAAGGATGGGAGAGGGAGGAAAGAAGGGAGGGAGAAAAGATGAATGGAAGGAGGAAGGAAGGATGAAGGGAAGGTGGAAGGATAGGAGAGAGGGAAGAAGGAAGGGATGGAGGAGGGAGAGAAGGAAGAAGGAAGGCGTAGTAGTCAGTTCCACGTTGCTGGGATGAACTTCCAAACAGACACCATTTACAGGAGGAATGGGATGTATTTCAGGCTGACATATCTAGGGAATTTCCAGAATGGCAGGAGAGGCTGGCCCCCTTTCACAGATCCAAGTGGAGAGAAACCACCAGCAGCCCACACCAAAAGCAAGCACCATGGGCAGCAAGACCTCAGGGACCAGGGCAGAGCTGGGCTGGAATCAGATCCGCCCCGGTGCCTCCTTAGGGCTGGACTCCAGGGTCCACCCCCAGTGCCACCTCCTCCGCCCAGGCCTGCTGGAGACAAGCTTTTTAAAACACCTGAGTCTAATGGGGACATACATTCAAGCTACCACAGAAGGGAATGCTGAAGCAGGCACCTTACAGGTCTAGGCCCATCCTGAGGCCCTCGCAGTACGCTGGATGGTTACGGAGCTGACAGCTGTGGGAAGCAGGCCCTCCTGAATGCAGGAAGGTTGCTTCATGGTGGGGGAAGACGCTAGGCAAAGGAGAAGAGGAAGTCATTCCTAGGCTGTCTTGAGGCTTTTATAGGATGCTCTGGGCCAAAGAAAGTCAAGCCCTCTGCGCAGATAAAGAGATTTTCAAGATGGAGGGCATGGACCAGCGTGAGCACTGCCGGCCGCGGTGTTAGGTGGGAGCCGTGTGGACGCTGGACAGGTGGAGTGTGGAGCTGGCAGAGGTGAGGTGGGCACAGGGCTGACCGCAGAGCCGTCGGGACCCTGCCGCTGTCTGCTTTGGGAGTCAGGGTGCCTTCTGAAAGAGCCCTCTTGTGTTTTGGCATTTGAGATAGGGAAACCCAGAGAAGGCTTGAGAAATAGTCTAGGTGAGAAAGGGTGTATCTGTGAAGAGATGAACACAGATGGCATGGAAAAGGGAATCCATCCCAGAGGAAGAGGGCTGAGGGAGAGGAAGGTGAAAATGACTTCATTTGGCTACCCCCCAAAACATTGTTATGTCCACTGTCCAGGTGCCAAGCCTAGCTTTATAGGGGTTACATCACTTGCACATATTTACAGAGATAATCAGATAGAAATCATAGCACAGGGCCGGGCGTGGTGGTGCACACCTTTAATCCCAGCCCTTAGGAAGCCAAGGTAGGAGGATGACCATGAGTTCTAGGACAGCCTGAGACTACATGGAAATCATAGCCCAGTATTCAGGTGTGGCATTCAGGAATTCCTCAGGCATGTGAGACAGTGAGAAATACATCTAGTGAGATATGGAAAACTATGTTTAAAAGAAAACACAGGCACTTGAGAGATCTCCATGGTTAAAGGCACTTACTTGTAAAGCCTGATGGCCTGGGTTCGATCCTCCAGTACCCATGTAAAGCCATACACACAAAGTGGTGCATGCATATGGAGTTCATTTACAGTGGCAGGAGGACCTGGCATGCCTATTCTCATCTTCTCTCTCGCTCTCTCTCTGTTTCTCCCCCCCATCTCTCAAATAAATAAAATTATTTTAAAAAATAAAAATCAACAAAATACTGAATTGTACCTTGGAGAGGGTCCTTGAGTCCTCAGACAGTGGGGTTTGGGTAACATGCTACCAGGGACAGAAGAGAACAAGCAGATCTTAAAAGGCCCATTCTCCATACTCATCCATTTCTTCCTTCCTCCTGCCTCTGGGGCAGAGAGACTTGTACAGTAATGTGTTAGCATTTGAGAGCATTTCACAAATCTGCTGCCTTTTTTTTTACACACCCCCCATCTTCGTTTTATTGCTTACCAGTGGCCATTTCCTCCCCCTTCCTCTTCCTCCTCCTCCCCCCTCCTCAGCTTCCGAGATGAAGGGGAGCACTCTGAGATGTGCTCTTTCCCTCATAATGTTGCAGCTGTAATTCAAAGGCGCAATAACTTGTGGCTAGAGTGGCGACCATCACATTATGAAAACAGCCATCGTGCAGATCCCGAAGGAAGGCACACAGAGCTGTGTCATCCAGCCATAAATTGCCTCAAAGCCCACAGGCAGCTGTAATCCCCAGACAACGGAAACTCAGGCTGGAGGGTTGCCCACAACCAATTCTTTTCTTTCCTTCTTTCCCTGTGTCTTCACTTGGGAAATTTTGGCCAAAACCATTTCCGGTACTGGAAGGATTAGACAAGTCATTGACTCATACATGGCAAGTTTGGGGAATCCTCTAGAAGAGTCTTGGAGCAGAATGAAGCTGACAGCAGAGCTCGGGGCAGTTGGGATTGGTCCTGTGGTGACGGCTAGTGGTGAGCTTTCTAGGAATCAGTGTCTACATTTTTGGTGTCCTTGGGATAAGTGACAACAAACCGATAATTTTTCCCACCCTATTTTGCCAACAGTTCCTATCACGGGCAGTATAACTGCCATCCTATGCCCGCTCCACCGTCCAGTGAGCTCCCAGAACAGACAATGACTTCCCTAAGATGAGCTTGTGTCCTCCAGGCCACGCGTCAGCTCTGCCCAGGGAGGGGGCCCTTTCACATAACGGTGAACACCTTGCCCCATGCACGTCCTCAACTCTTGAGACTCACCGATCTCATTCACTCCTTGCTCTAGCCCTGGAAGCTAAATATCATCATTTCCAAGGTAATGTTGAGGAAACTGACCACAGTAAATAAGAGGAAGTAAAATTTGAACCCAAGTCAAATGAGCTCATCAAGCTACTGATCTTGGCTCGGTGAGTCACATTTTTAAAATAGTATTGTTTATTTGCAAGAGGAGAGAGAGAGAGAGATTGGGTGGGCATGCACCATTGCGCTTGGCTTTACGTGGGTACTGGAGAATTGAATTCCAGTCATTAGGCTTTGCAGGTAAGTGCCTTAACCATTAAGCTATCCCCCTAGTCCAAAATTTTTTTTAAAAGAATCAATTTATGTATTTATTTGCACTTGTATGTGTGTGTGTGTGTGCATGGACATGCCAGGGCCTCTTGCTACTGCAAACAAATGAATACCAGATGATTGTGCTACATTTGAACCCTGGCCACAGGCTTTGCAAGCAAATGTCTTTAACTGCTGAGTCATCTTCCCAGTCCCCTGAGTATATATATTTGACAGATAAAGAGGGAGAGAAAGAGAATGGGGGTCCCAGGGTCTCCAGCCACTGCAAATGAGCTATAGACATGTGTGCTCCCTTGTCCATCTGGCTTACATGGGTCCTGGGGAATTGAACCTGGGTCCTTTGGCTTTGTAGGCAAATACCTTATCGACTAAGCTATCCCTCCAGCTCCCCCCGCTGAGTTATATTTTTAAAAATTAGTTATTTAAGAGAGAAAGAGGGAGCCAGGTGTGGTGGCACACACCTTTAATCCCAGCACTTGGGAGGCTGAGGTAGGAGGAGAGCCGTGAGTACAAGGTCACCTGAGACTACATAGTGAATTCCAGGTCAGCCTGGGCTAGAACAAGACCTTACCTCAAGAAACCAAAGGGAGAGAGAGAGAAAGAGAGAGAGATAGACAGACAGAGAGAGAGAGAGAGAGAGAGAGACAGAGTGAGTATGGGTGTGCCAGGGCCACCTACCACTGCAAACAAATTCTAGACACATGTGGCACTTAGTGTATCTGGCTTTATATGGGTACTGGGAAATCAAACCCAGGCCATCAGGCCTTGTAAACAAAGCCCTTTTAACTGCTGAGACCCCCCAAGTTACATTTTTTATTGTAGTATTGCAAAATTGTATTGGTTTATAAAAAGTAATAATAAAATGCCCAGCACAGGAAATGGGGCATGGCTTATGTTTAGCTGTTACACTAGTGTCCAAATGAACCAACATCCCAGTACTCAAGCCCTGGTAGTGTTTCCTTTGCCTACTAATTCTGTACATGGTTGTGTAGCTTGATTCTGCCATTGCGATTCCAGTTAGTGGCAGAAAAGCAGAGTTTTAAATTTTTTATTAATTAATTTATTGAGAGGGAAGGAGAGAGGGAGATGGGGAGGGAGACACCAGGGTCTCTTGTCACTGCAAATGAACTCCAGATGCATGTGCCACTTTTTGCATTTGGTCCTATCAGATCTTAGAAATTCTACCCCTATCAGATCTTGGAGATTACAGCCCTATCAGATCCCTATGGAAAGGAAGATCTACTCAGCTGAGCTAAGTCAACCCACAAAACCTTTAGATATAAGAAAATATAGTCTTGATGCAACTAAAATGTGTGGTGTCTTGCTACACAGTGCTCTTAAAAAAATGTTAGCTGGGCTGGAGAGATGGCTTAGCGGTTAAGCGCTTGCCTGTGAAGCCTAAGGACCCCGGTTTGAGGCTCGGTTCCCCAGGACCCACGTTGGCCAGATGCACAAGGGGGTGCATGTATCTGGAGTTTGTATGCAGTGGCTGGAAGCCCTGGCAAGCCCATTCTCTCTCTCTATCTCTCTGCCTCTTTCTCTCTCTGTCACTCTCAAATAAATAAATAAAAATGAACAAAAAATTTTTTCAAATGTTAGCTATGTTTTAAAGTTGTTATCATTACCCGATGTCTTTATTTCTTCTAAGAAAATTAATATTATCTTAAATAATAAATAAACAAAAATATGGGAAACTGTTCTTCTACAACTCATTCACTCAAAAAAATAAAAACAAAAGTAACACGTTGAGTTGTCATGATGTGAAGAGCAGTGATCAGTGGTCCCTGCCGGCTAGCTGCTAGTGCTAGAAAGTGCTGTGCAGCCTGCTGGAGGAGGAAAGCCACCAATAGTCTTGTCTTTTTATTTTTCATATTTTTATTTATTTATTTAGTTAGTTTTTTTCTAGGTAGGGTTTCACTCTACCCCAGGCTGACCTGGAACTTGTTCTATGGTCCCAGGCTGGCCTCAGGCTCACAGCAATCCTCCTACCTCTGCCTCCCAAGGGCTGGATTAAAGGCATGTGCCACCATGCTCAGTTTATCAGCAGTCTTAACCAGCAGTGGACTCTGCAAGCTACATGACTGGCTGGTGAGGCCAGATATGCCCATGCTATGCTACATAGGTATATTATGCCCACCATATTCCCCTCTAAATACTTATGTTGATGCACAGTTATACTAGTGCAACAGTGGCATGTCCACTATGGGGGTAACCAATTGCTCTCTGTCGTAGTCAGCTCTACATTACTGGGATGAACATCCAAACCAGGCATAGTTTAGGGGAGGAAGGGATTGATTTGATACTTACAGATCCAGGGGGAATTTCCACAATGGCAGAAGAAGCTGGCTTGCCTTCATAAATCTAAGCAGAGAGAGATACTACCCAACAGCCAGCACCACAAACCTGATGGCAAAACAGCAGGGACCCAGGCAGATCCAGAGTCTCTGCATACCTTTGGGTTAGAAATCAAAATCGCCCCCAGTGACACCTCCTCCAGCCCAGCAGCTGGGAAGCCAAGTTTTAATAAAATACCTGAGTCATTTGGGGGCCATACATTCAAACTACTACACTCTCTAATTCAGTTCGAGGCCCACTCAAATTCGATTTGAAGTCCATGGGAGGGAATCTATACCTGATACTGAAAACCAAGTCAGAGCCTGTGGTTGGGAAGGGCACAACCCCGGGGGGGGGGGGGGTTTACTATGGTTGTTTGCTACACAGATATATTATGCCCACCGCGGTCCCGTCTAAATACTTATGTTGATGCATATTTATATTAGTGCTATTCTCACTTTCAGTTAGAAAAGTTTCTCTTTTCAGGGTGCTTGCTTGAAAGTCTGACTACTCAGGTTCAAATCCCCAGTACCCATATCAATCCAGATGTAGAGAGAGAATGGGCGCAATAGGGCCTCCAGCCACTGCAAACGAACTCCAGGTGCATGCGCCACCATGGGCATCTGACTTACGTGGGACCTGGAGAATTGAACCGGGATGCTTTGGCTTTGTAGGCAAATGCCATAACCGCTAAGCCATCTCTCCAGTCCTGTGTCTAGAATTTGGTTGTAGTGGCAAGAAGCCCTGGCATGCCCATTCTCATTCTCCCTCTCTCTCTCCCTCCCTTCCTCTCTCCTCCCTGATTGCAAATAACAAATAAAAAATTACAATAATAGAAACGGGGCTGGAAAGGTGGCTTAGTGATTAAGGCACTTGCCTGCAAAGCCAAAGGACACAGGTTTGTCTCACCAGGATCGACATAAGCCAGATGCATAAGGAGGCTCACACATCTGGGGTTCATTTGCAGCAGCCAAAGGCCTTGGTGTGTCAATTCTCTCTCTGCCTGCCTATTTTTCTCTCTATCTACCTCTCAAATAAATAAATCAAAATAAATATTTTTTTTTTAAAAAAGAGAAAAGTTTCTTTTTTCAGATGGCAGTAACTGCTGGAGAGATGCAAAACTTGTCACATTGCTGAGAGAAGTGACAGTGGAGTGTTCAGCATGTGGTGGTTTGATTCAGGTGTCCCCCATAAACTTAGGTGATCTGGGTGATAGGTCTCCAGCTGATGGAGATTTGGGAATTGGCACCTCCTGGAGGCAGTGTATTGTTGGTGGTGGGCTTATGGGTGTTATAGCCAGTGTCCCTTTGCCAGTGTTTGGCACACTCTCCTGTTGCTATTGTCCACCTGATGTTGGCCAGGGGGTGATGTCCACCCTCTGCTCATGCCATTGTTTTCCCCTGCCATCGTGGAGCTTCCCCTTGAGACTGTAAGCCAAAATAAACCCTTTTTCCCACAAGCTGTTCTTGGTCAGGTGATTTCTGTCAGCAATGCAAACCTGACTGCAACAGTAAAATTGGTACGGAGGAGTGGTGTCATTTGCTGCTAGATACCTGACTGTGTGGCTTTGCCCTTTTTGAGCTGATTTTCAAGAGGAATGTGGAAGGATTTGAAACCTTGGCCTAAGAGATGCCTTGCAGTGCTGTAAGTACAGCTTGATGGACTATTCTGGTCAGAGTTGAAAGACCTGAATGCAGTAAGAACTATGGACTGTGAGGTTTGGCTTATGAGGGTGAGAAAGAGCTTTGCTTGGACTGGGCTTGAAGCAGCTTGTGTGAAAGGCTTGCTGTTATGCCCATGTCCTGAGAAGTTGTGCAGGGTTGCTTTGCATAGAAATGGATTGGTGTGAGCAGAGGGATATGGCACAGAAATAAAATCTTTGGGCTGAAACTGCTGCCCATTCAGCTGCAATTATATGAGAGATTACAACCTTTGAGATTGGGCCAGCTGACCTGCACTGGGGCAACAGGAAGAATGCAGAGTCTTTGGAAGGGGCTTGAGTGCTCAAGGAGTGTCCTGTTCTTCAAAGTCTGCTTTATTCCCCCTTGGATTAACAAATTAGCACCCTACCTGGTATTGTGGAGTATAAGAAATGCAGGAAAGAGAGGGTCATTGAGTTTGTAACACAGTCTTGTGTTTTGGAAATGGCCGTGGGCAGTGTGAAGCAGGTTTTCTGGATGCCTGCATGGAGACCCCATAGGGCCATAAGGATGAACCGTGGATTGCAGTGGAGACCCAATGGAGATGCCAGGACCACAAGATAGCTGCCAAGGAGAGCTGTCAGCCCCAGACAAAGTTTCCCAGACTGTGAGTAGATTAGCTGAGGGGCGGAATTGGAACTCCAGAGACTTGTTGCTGGCTAGAATTATCAGACTTGAAGATTTGTCACTGGCTAGAGTTGTTGGACTTGGAGCTACATGGTTTGATGTTTGCCCTGGTTGTTCTTTTTTTTTTTTTTAAGATTTATTTTTATTCGTTTATTTATTAGAGGGAGAGAGAGAGAATGGGTGCACCAGGGCCTCTAGCCACTGCAAATGAACTCCAAGCTCATGTGCCATCATGTGCATCTGGCTTATGTGGGACCTGGAGAATCGAACCTGCATCCTTAGGCTTCGTAGGCATGTGCCTTAACTGATAAGCCATCTCTCCAGCCCCTGCCCTAGTTTTAAATTTTGTATTGGTTGAATATTTCTTTGCTATGCTCAATGCCATCTTTTGCAGTGTGGTGAATATTTATTCTGTGTCATTATGAGTTTTGGGGGGATTTTTTTGG